>JAOBRG010356572.1:0-58246 GCA_027574985.1 Umimayanthus nakama
GATATGTCATACAGGCTGCTTATCCTACCAGAGTGGGAATATCATATAGACTACTTATACCGTCATAGTGAGAATATATCATATGCTACTTAATCCACCTCTAGAGATGTTTCATACAAGCTGCTTATCCCGCCAGAGTGAGAATATCATGCATACTACTTATTCTATCTTAGTGAGAATATCACATACTCTACTTAATCTCACTTCTTGTAATATGTCATACAGGCTGCTTACCCCGCCATATTGAGAATATCAGGCATACTACTTATTCCACCTCTAGTGATATGTCATATAGGCTGCTTATCCCACCTGAGTGAGAATATCATACAGACTACTTATACCATCATAGCGAGAGTAGCGCATATGCTACTTAATCCACCTCTAGTGATATGTCATGCAGGCTGCTTATCCCGCCAGAGCGAGAATATCATACATTCTACTTGTACCATCATAGTGAGATTATCACATATGCTGCTTAGTCCACCTCTAGTGATATGTCATGCAGGCTGCTTTCTCCGCCATAGTGAAAATGTCATGCATACTACTTGTTCCACTTCTATAGGTAGGTCATTCAGGCTGCTTATCCCATGCTCGTAGAGTTGTCAACCATTAGCAATAGTTAATGACAATAGCTAGAGCAAAACGCAAACGAACTAGAATACTTTGCAAGTTTCTTTTCACGCACTCAAATCTATGGAGGGATATGTAGTGGACACAAATTTACGGAAATAAATCATATAGCTGGAGAGCCTTTGCCGCATTTTGTACATCGACGTATGCCAGTTTTTAATATTAAACCGTATCGCGTACACCGATACTCGCTATTTTGTAAGAACACTTTTATAAGAACACGAGGTTCAAACTTGGCCAAAAATTATGAACGCGTAATAACAAAGATTCCATTATTTTCCTCAAACTCGACTATATCGAGTAATGTGATATTCTGACTATTTAGATCGATCGAATTTCCATTGCGATTTATTCGGCTTGATAGTCGCAAGTTAGGCATACTTGTTATGTTGTGGGAGTTTTCTCTTACTGTTGTTGTTCTTATGAGTACTCCAAGCTAGCTTAAGAACAATTGAGGCTTAAACTTTCTGAAAAAATAAGAACAAAGAGCCTCGTCCAAAACTTAGTGGTTCTTATAAAAAAAAGTGTGTATATCGTAGCTGGCGAGGCTGTATCTTACCTCGTACACCGATATGTTGTAGTAGGCGAGACTACATCGTGCCTCATATACATCGATTTAATATCGTAACGTACACTGATAGATCGTTGCTGGCGACAATGACAATAACTTATTTAGTACATTCAATTGCAACTAAAGTATAAATTTACTTAATTAAAGAAAAACTTAGTTTTGTAGCTACTAGCCGAAATAACCTAGGAGGGCTTAACTGATTAGTTAGCTAAATATAGTAATTAACAATTTTGGCCAATTTGATTTGAAAAGAAGGAGTCACTATAAATACAGACAATAACAAGGAAATCAGTAATTATCAAAAAAGTAGATACAAGGTGATAATCGATGTTACAGCAAATTAAAAATAATATCAAACGTTTTACGAGGAAAACTATTTACATCAAGTGAAAGTACTATACTTTTATTCAATTCATACTTAACCTTCAAACAGATGGGTGCACTTTTGATATCTTCATTGACTGAGTTCAATATTTTAACAACGGCAAATCTTAAAATAAACTTACCATTTACCAGATATAATAATGTTCTAGAAGCAAGTCTTGTTCTATAACTATATTTTTTGTTATTATTAGATTCAAAGCAGTTGTCAAAGATCTTAGGCAGGTTACCGGAGTGAAAGTTAAAGACAAAAACTGCATTGTGATAACAAATAAGGACATGAAACTAAATAATCTGATATTTGGTGAAGAGGGGGTTGAAATATTCCTTGTACTCAGATAATGACATAAGTCGAAGCGTCTTTTTTGTAGTATGAATAAATGGTCTGTATTAGAAGGTTAGGTGTTTCCCAACGCTACAAGGCAATAAGTCAGAAAAGGGTAAATCAAACTTTAATATAGGTTCAACAAGATATTTACGTTAACAAAATG
Source organism: Umimayanthus nakama (assembly GCA_027574985.1). Taxonomy (NCBI): domain Eukaryota; kingdom Metazoa; phylum Cnidaria; class Anthozoa; order Zoantharia; family Parazoanthidae; genus Umimayanthus; species Umimayanthus nakama. Next base: position 2,074 of record JAOBRG010356572.1, read on the forward strand.
CCTTGTTCTTGCTGTAATTCCAGTGCTTCGTTTGACCATTTTAGCTGTGTAGTTTATCTGTGCCTTCCAACTTTACTTATCAATTGTGACACCAAGGTTTTTAATATTGTCTTCTTGACCTTGTTGAATAATTTTATCATTGATCGATAGTCTGAATAGAAATGGCATTTTTGTTGTGGTGGTCAAGGTATAAAGAAATTCTATTTCTCAATACTTAATGAAAGTTTCTTTGCACAAAGCCGTATATACTATATTGTGCCTCTTATATAATTACACCGATATTTCATAGCTGGCGAGGTTATATCGAATCCTGTACACCGATACATCGTAGTTGCTGATGCTTCATCGTGCCATACAGCGATATGACGTCTCTGGTATTTTTGTCCACTTCCATTCCGCAAGCGGAATCGTACCGAAATGAAAACGGAATTATGTCATAGATAGAATCGTGTCAGCGGTCGGTCGCGGTAGGTACATTGGAGGCACAGTACCGTGTACGAAGTACCTACTGTACTCAAAAATCAGAACAATCAAAGAGGTAAGGGCAGTGTTAAAAATAAAATCGAATTGCTAAAAATATATTTGGGTCCTTGAAAAGTAGTTGGATACCAGCCAAAGTTACTATGTACTTCATAACCGCTATCAATGGGGAGGGGCGAGGGTTAGCCTGTCCCCTCATATGCTTCTGAAGCCAAATTATAACCCTCACCCATCCCCCACCCCCCAAATTACGAGGTGCGATACAGCCTCACTAGCTACGATGTATCGGTGTATATGGTACGATATAGTATCGCCAACTACAACAAATCGCTGTGCAAGTACAATATAGCTTCTCAAGCTACAATTTATTTCCCTTGGGGGAACTTGACTTAAAATTGTGTAGGGGGATGACGCTTGGACTTACAATGTAGATACCCTAACCCTGTTAATGGTTTTTAGGTCATGTTCCACTCATTTTTTCATCAGAATTCGTGATTTTTAGGGCATGTTTGTAAAATCTTCAAAAATCTTTGAATTTGAGATCCTGTTTATGAGCTGACGGTCTGAAAACCATATCCTGAAGGGCGGTGTGTCTCGTTATTGCGTATTTATGGGAATTCTTCCCCAGCCCCGGCTGTTCACTTTTTCCCCCGAATATTTTTAGCGCGGGTATCCACCACTTTAATAAATTCTGTACACTTTGAACTTTTTTTACAGGGCCCGCGGAGGGGGAGAGGCTGGGGGGCTTTATTCCTCCCATCCTCCTCCCCCCCCCCCTCCCCCACAACACACTTTTATGAAAATTATAAAGAGTTACTGAGAAAGAGTGTTTTCTGCTCCTTCACTGCTAGTCACTAGAAACTCCCACCCCTCCCCCCTTCCCAACTTTTATTAAGTTTTAAAGTAGCTCCGCGGTCCCTATTGTGGTAGTAAAGGTGATTGCTCCCAATGGAAATGCGAAGCAGCCAGCCTAGATACAAAATGATTTATATGTAGGAGCTGGCATTTTGGCTTAGCAGTGACCAGTTGACAGAACAGCCTGTCCCAATCCGTTTTTAGCGTAGATTTCTGTCCGTTTATGTCTCATTGTTTATTTAGAAACATTGGACTAGAATAGATAAGATAGATTAGAAAGATAAGATAGATTATATTTTTTATTGTAAGTTGGTTCAGAATAGCCTTTATAAGAGAGCCAGTAAATGTTTATCATTATCACCCTCGATCGTATATGAACAACACTTGATTAAAGGAGCAATGCTGAAAGTAAACGAATAATCGCTTTTGTTTCCTCTAAGCCTAAACCAGTGACGTTATCATTGACATAACTATTCAATATTCATTCTGAATGAGAATTGACTTTAATATGTGACAATTTATTTTGCGGAAATACTAAAATCCCGCTTGAAATCTTGAAATCTTAAACATAGTTATTATATTTTGTTTTAAAAACGATTTAGTTATTTTCAGTCACGCAATGAGTTAAATGTACGGTTGGCGCAATATGACACAAATATTTCAACTCTTGACACGATATTGATATTCGTGACCATTGGTCAAACCAGAATTGCTAATAGCGTGTATGACATATTAAATTAAACAGCGGAATTAATACTAAAATCCCGCTTGAAATCTTAAAATCTTAAATATAGTTATTTTTTTATGTTTTAAAAAGATTTAGTTATTTTCAGTCACGTATTGAGTTGTACATGTACAGTTGGCGTAATATGATGCAAAATACTTCCTCTCTTGACACGATAATGGTATTCGTGACCATTGATCAAAACGGGGTAAAACTGCTACTAGCGTCTATGACATAAATACATAGCGGAATTAATGCTAAAATCTTAAATTCTTAAATATAGTTATTTTGTTATGTTTTAAAACGATTCAGTTATTTTCAGTCACGCTGTAAGTTGTACAGCTGGCGTAATATGATGCAAATATTTCAACTCTTGACACGATAATGATATGCGTGTGACCATCGATCAAACCGGATAAAACTGCTACTAGCGTCTATGATGTAAATAAATAGCTGAACATTGTACTACTAACCAGAAGCAAGCGTGAAGAACAATTATGCAAAGAAATTGTATGAAGTAGGTAAGTTCGCTCTGGCTGTAACTTGCTGCTTTGTGAGTGTACTTGCACTTCACTACTATAGTGTATTTTAAAACGTTAACACTAATTGGACACCGGGGCACCACGTACATAATTGTTTTGGCGATCTCGGTCTCAAAGGCATTGCTTTTCAAGCTTTTGTCAATAACTGATCGTGGAAGGCTGGTTTAGGCTTTCACGGCTCTTGGTATAAAACTAAACCAAATTTGCTAATTGGAAACAAAGGTATTGCGTTTTGTTAACTCGACTATAACGCTAACGCGGGGCTACTCGGTTTAATGAATGCTAACTCAAAATAATTTTAGTATAGCAAATATTGCCGCAAGGCTTATTTCCTCGAGCAATACCAAAACAAGTGCACACCAAATTCAAATTCAAATCGCTCACACTCGATGCAAATTGCTCACACCAAATTCAAATCGCTCACAGCAAATTCAAATCGCTCACACTCAATTCAAATCGCTCACACCAAATTCAAATTGCTCACACTCAATTCAAATCGCTCACGCCAAATTCAAATCGCTCACACCAAATTCAAATTGCTCACACTCAATTTAAATCGCTCACGCCAAATTCAAATCGCTCAGGGGAATCGTAATGGACTCGAGTCCGAGCCGAGTTAGAATTCGAGTTGTAGTCCGAGTTCGAGTTCGAGTTCGAGTCTTTCAACATCCCTTTTTTAAACCGGGATATGCCTTCCGGTGTGTGACAACTGTGAAATGGCCTTCATTAATTCATATTGATTATAAACCATTTCAGCTTGGTAATATTAAATTTTTGGAAACATTTTGAACTAGTTCGCCGGAGCAAATGATTCCCCATAATTTTGGGAAGGAAAGAATAACAGATAACCTTGTTAAATCATTGCGTTCGTTCGACGAACGCATTCTAATCGAGTCCTGTTCCTTGATGCTATCGTTTCACGGCCAAATGTCGTTCACACACTTAACCTCGCTTCAGTATCCTGACGTGAAAAACAAGTTTTGACGGATGGTCAATCAACTTTGTTGACGCAGCTCTGATGCTAGCGAAGACCTGCACTGAGGATGTAAAGCAAAGAAACACGAGCGGAGACCAGGGCCGTAGCCAGACACAAAATTTAGGGGGGGCATTTTCAAGGAGATTGAAACAAAAATTCTTCAAGGTTGTTTTGCTACAGATGCTTTTTAGCTCCTTTTGAGACAAAATATACAAAAAATTACTTCCGGTCCAAAATTTAGGGGGGGCATTTGCGTTAGTTTCGATGTCGAGGACACTTACTACATCGAACTCAGTTTCTTTCAGCACTTTGAACTGCGTGCAACAGCCGACAGTCAACCGATGGGACCATTACTTGACTATTAAGATCATAGCCTGCTTGCAAGCGGTGGACGGTGTTTTTATCGCAGAAAACTCCCAGTGCAGCTATTGCCGTCGCCGTCTTTGATTTCTGGTAGCGCGAGCCTGGGGAAGAGACAAAATTGGCGGGAGGGGGGGGGAGGAGTTGGAAGAAAAAGAGAGAAAGCCCATTGATGAATTTTAAAGTTGTTTGTTTTGTTTGGTGAGCACGAGTTTTTTAATATATCATCATAGTAATGCGGAACTGGAACCACAAAAGACTGAACTTAAAAGGTGCCAAATAAGAAGAGTTAAGAAACGTATTATATAAATAGAATAGTACCTACAATTGACTTGACCTCTGCATCTACAATCTTTCTTTTAAGACTCTATGAAATTACACCTAGTCAGAAACTATCGTGACCCACCCCACCACCAGCTGAAATGTGGGGTGACCCACCCCTTTGCTGAGGCTCCAAACTTGCTGACCCACCCCTGATTTTCCTCCGGCCCGCTCCCCCCCCTTCCCCCCCCCCCTCTACTTTTTGACCAGCCCCTAATAAATCTGAATTTTAACATACATGTTATCTTCTTAAAGTAAGTATAATTGCAAAGTGACACAGAATATAAGTGTCAAACTGTCGTGATTTTTAAATTTAGCTAAATCAGTAAATGTCAATGGGTAGATCTGTGAGTGACAGTTTCAGTTGGCAAAATTTTGCATAGTTATAACACCGCAAAAACAGTGGTCTGTATTTTCTAACAGCAACAGTTTTCGGCCAGGGAACTTCTAGAGAAAATCGGGTTCCAACTCTGACTCGGACTCAAGTCCAAACTCGGGGTTTTACTACTCCCATTTACATGAAACGGGGAAAAAATATTGCAGAATAAAGTTCGACAATTGGGTCTTCTACAGCATTACAAGACCTAATTCCCAAAGGCAAAGGAGCTGACTCGGACTCGAACTCGAATTCTAACTCGGACTCTAACTCCGACCCCAACTCGAACTCGGGCTCCAACTCGGATTTCAACTCTGACTCGAACTCGAGTCCAAACTTGGTGTTTCACTACTCCCTTTGGACAGAGCTCCATAAAATACGCGAAAACAAAATTAACAAAGTGTTGGTGATACGATTCTCCGACGACTCTGTTGGACCATGCACGAAGCTTATTAAAATCACTAGAAGTTTCACGCACCCTTAGTTCTGTCAGTGCTCAGGTATTAAACTCGCCGAATTAACAGGAAGTTGACCATTTTACCGCTCAGCAAATAAAGGAAGTCATTAATTCTACTGTCGCTTGCCCCAATGAAGAAAAAACGAAAACTAAAGGCAAAACCGTCTTTCGCCTGATCGTAGAAACATTTTTAAGAATAGAGCTAACTATTATTCATCTGATAATTTAAGAATAACTGAAACTCCGTTCTCGCTTGCGAAAGCCAGCGCTTACAACCAGTTTCCGCGTGCCGGCTTTCGCGGCTCAACAAATTTAAGAGGAAAGTTAAGGACTGCTCATAGACTACTATCTTGTATATCTATACCTCAAGTTCGAGAGCCGATAACATTTCACTTAACTCTATCTCTGGCTTGACAAAAAGGGCCATTCCATTTTACATGAGTAGTACGGCTACTCGAAATATTCGTTGGAGTCTGCTCCGACGAAAGGCTAACGCTCGCGAAACGTCAGCTAAACACCATATCCCACAGGCGAAAAACATACCGTATCAACTTTGTTGATCAAACCCACTTATTCAGCGTACTTGCCCACGCAGATAAAACAGTTTTTTTTTCAAAACTAGTCTCCCAGTGTTTATTCGAAATATTGCCGTTAATAGCCCTTCATTCAGATTTTGTTCATATGTTAAGCATACTGTATGTATTAGCAATGTTCAAGCCTTGCGATTCTCTTTTTAACAGATACATTGCGGATTTCAACGAAGATTTAGAAATGTTGATTGAGCTAGGTGTTATAGCGTTACTCGTGCTCCTTGTTGCTGTAATTTACGAGGTGATCGTTCGAATGTGTGAGCCGAGCAATTTGCCTCCAGGACCTCGTGTCTCTCCGCTGCTCGTGCTACTCCTTCCCAGGCCCAAAGAGCTTCCGTTCGTGCGCCTTGCAAAATTAGGAAAGAAGTTTAATGGTGTGTTCACAATGAAAATGGGATTCAGGAACACTGTTGTGGTCGACAACGTAGCAGTAGCAAGGGAGGCCTTAGTTCAAAGAGGTGAGGTGAAGTCTCGATAGTGGAATTAGTGGAGGAGGGGTTGGGTTGTAGGACAAGGGAGGCCTTAAGTTCAGAAGGTGAAGTGGTATCTTGACCTTTTTTTTGGGGGGGAAGAGGTGGTGTGAAGTTTGGGCAGTATCAGAGAGTTGACTTGAAGTGAAGTCTTGAAGTGATTTTAATGCATGGGGATGGGGTGTGTTGGCGAAGTATGTAGAGATGCTTTAGTGCGAAGTCTCGAACGTTAACTGGGGTGGTGCCGGGTGGGTGGGGTGTAGAACGATTTAAGTAGTAACAAGGGAGGCCTTTGTTCGAACAGCTGAGGTGGAGTCTCGACATTGGACCTATTAGGGTTGGATTGGGTGCGAGACGGTAACAGTAACAAGGGAGGTTAGGAACAACACTCGACCTAATGGGGTAGGGGGTGAAGGAACTCAGCAGTAGCGAGGAAGGCCTCGGTGTGAATTCACGATACTGAAACTACTTGGGATGGGGTAGTGTGTGACCAGGGAAGCCTTGGTGTGCAACTCCTTGTTGTGGAGTGAGTGTGGAATGGAGATTTTTTAATTTATTTGATCGGTTCAACTCAATTTTTCAGCCGGCTCACCCGTTAATAAGCAGTTCGAACAAAGCGTGCAATGAGATACGAAAGAAAGCATGAAAAGCATTTTTAAAAAGTAAATGTTTTAAAGGACATCTAAACTACATTTCACTGGATACACGTGCTGCTTCTGTTCCTCCTGAAATGAGTGGCGTGAACGCGTGTACACCTAAACGTTTCGGTACGGTGTTGAAGAAACAAACGTTTCCTTAACTAGTTCATGGCTCTATTAACCGTCTAGAAACAGATTTATGTCAAAGCAACTGGGGTTACGTTAAAGGTATTTTAGCTAACACGTTTTACCATTTAGGTAATGATTTCTCTGGACGTCCACGGGTGGAAATAATTGACCTTATCTCATATGGAAAGAACATTGTGTTCGGGGACTATGGACCAGCCTGGAAACTGCAGCGCAAGATAGCCCACAGTGCACTGCGAGTGTACGGGGGTGCTCAGGGTATTTTGGAAGAAAAAGTTGCTGAAGAGGTGCGTTTTTTGTTTTCAGTGACAATGATAACAATAATAAGATGAATAATATGACTTTGATCAATATTGATAATAAAATTAATACTAACATGTACAGTAGTAGTGATGATAACAAGAATATAAAAGAGGTTTTGTCAATATCACTTAACGGCAACAAGCATGTTAGTTAAAAAATACAAATTATTTGAAAAAATCTAGAATCCAAGCAAACAAAGGAGTACAGTTTTTACTCACAACAAAAAGGAAGAACTTTGGTAAAAAACTGAAGTCTTCAACTGGGCTCCTGAAAATAAAACACTTGGCATTCAAATGGTGAAAACACAAGGCGTCTAGACTAATTCAATGTTCTAATTTCATATTTACAGATTAAATATCTCACTGAAAGGTTAGAAAAGACAAAAGGTGAGGCAGCCGACCCTCAGGACGACGTTAGCCTGGCGGTGCTGAATGTGATATGCGCCATGGTGTTTGGATCACGGTATGAGTTTGAAGATCCTGAATTTCACAAACTAATTGAACTTAACTCAATGGTAGGTCGTCTCTTTGCCAGCGGCCAGAAGTTAGAAATACTACCATTGCTAAAATACTTGCCAACAAAACTCATGTCAGAAGTCAAAGAAGTTATAACATTCAGGGACCGCTTGATGAAAAAACAAATAAAGGAACACAGAGACACGTTTGACCGCGAGAACATCCGGGACCTAACGGATGCCTTCATAAAAGCCACAAAGGACGCTGAAGAAGAAGGCTCAGAGGTGGGCAAACTCCTCACGGAGGATCACATGATCTTATCAATAATGGACGTGTTCTCTGCTGGTTTGGACACCACCGCCACAACCCTACAATGGGTCATAGCTTACCTCGCCACCTACCCACAAGTGCAACGACGTCTCCAGGAAGAAATTGATGACGTCATTGGCCGAAGCCGTCTCCCGAGCCTTAAAGATAAGAGCGATCTCCCGTTTCTAAGGGCCACAATTACTGAGACCCTTCGCCTTGCCTCCACTGTACCGATACTGGCTCCTCATAAAACCACAGTGGCTACAACACTACAGGGATACGATATCCCTCAAGGTACTGACGTCATATTCAACGTCTGGGCCATGCAGCACGATTCTGCAGCCTGGGAGAACCCAGCCCAGTTTGACCCGTCGCGTTTTATCGATTCCGATGGCAAGTTTTTCTATCCAAAGGAAAGAAGTTTTTTGCCTTTCGGAGCAGGAGCCAGAGTGTGTCTTGGCGAGTCCTTGGCAAAGACAGAGCTGATTTTGTTTCTGTCTCAACTCGTTCACCAGTTTACATTTAGCTGCCCCGAGGATTTGCCGCCACCCGATTTAAATCCCATGCTTGGGGTGGTTAGCCACCCGAAGCCTTACAAGGTGAACATCACAAAGAGAGAGTAGACTATCCACAGCACGTGACTTTAGTTTCCCATCAATGTAATCATTAATAAGTTACTTTTTGAACCGCCGGTTTAAGTACACTGTTTTATGAAGACTTTTCAGACAAACCTTGAGGTTCAAAAGAGCTAAAAACATGTTTTAGGGTGGGACTAGAGGATAACAATCCATTTCTATAGGTTTTGAAAATGAAATAGAAAACACTGAGTATAGTTTCACTTTTCATTTTAGTATAAGCAAACGATAGCAATACGTGCACTGATCTGGGTATTTTGATCTGAGTTAGATTTTGGAAAGTTTTTCTCAACGCTCAGACTCAATTTCAAAATATCTGAAACTCTGTTAATAACAGTTGAGGCGGCTGAGTTCCTGAAAGCTGAAACTTTCTAGTTTTAAGAGAAGATCGAACTTCATTCCAGGAAAAGGCGTTCTAACCTTCTTCAAAACTTTTTGTAAATTGTATAAGAATCAAGGACGTTTATTACTAGAGAATTTTTGCACCTAAAATTACTTATGGCTGTAGTTTTGGACAAAACTTATTTATCAAGAAGTTTTTTTTCCCGGGTGGGTCTACTTCATAGAAAAAGGCTACCGGGGATGTGCCGCTGAATTGGGTGGCACTTTCACAACAGGGTTGACTGGGGTGACACTTTTAGTAGAATTAATAGAATGGGGTCGTACACTTTCGGGGTTTCTCGAACAAGAAAATTCTGGTAAGCAGGGATTTAAAAATAGGAAGATTCACGGTTAATAAGTGGTTCCTGCTGTTGTTTTAATGTTTAACAGTCGGCTTGCATTGAATTCTGTTTTTTAAATTACAATGACATTTGCCCAAAAGTGATCAAGATGGGGTCTATAGTTTGCCACAGAATAGGCTATATTGGGGTAAAGGTTCTGATAGGCCAGCGGCACGTACCCAGCAAAACTTAACCCAAATACTCCCTCCCCCTCCCGGGTTTTTTGTTCAAAGTTAGGGCACGGCTTCAAACTGTTAAGGAGCTGGTAAAAATGTTGAGAAGGGGATGGGCTTGAGGAAAATTAGAGATGGATCAGTAAGTTTCAAGCCTTAGCAAAGTGTGGGTCATCCCACTTACACACATACACATTACACATGAGAACGTGGCTAAAAAATCTCGTTTTATTTGACGACTTTAGAAATTTTAGATTTAGTTTAACTTCCGTTTCAACAAGAAAACTTCGGTGTAAAAACTTTTTATGCAAATAATGTAATTAGTTTTAAGGTTAATTTTAAATAGTTTTAGTCAGCTGTCAGTTTTATTTCTTAGAAGAATTTGAGATTTTTAAGATTTTTAAACTCTTAGGTTTAGACGTATTTTTATACATAATCCCATAACTTGTAAGCTTGCTTAGATATCGTATCGACTAAATAAAGGCTTCGTATTTTATTGTATCGCCCATGAATGTTATGATTATAATGTGCAGGTTAAAATTCCCAACTGATTCTCAACCAAATATTTTTTTTCGAAATCTTTGTTGCCCAAAGCCTGCTTAGTATTAAGCCTTGAAATAACTCTTAATTAAACCTATAGAGTTAACCAAGGATTAGCACTGATCGGGCAAAGACATCAATTAACTCAGAGCAGACTGAGTCAGAAGAGAAAACTTCAACAAACGAGACAACACAGGGAGACTTCACAGATGTCGTACGTGTAATTAAGGAGCTCCGGAACAGTTCATCAGATGATGAAGATTATAGGCCACTTTCAGCTTAAATTGAGAAAGAGGGGGCAAATGTACATGTTGACCACGGGCAGCAGTGAGTGCGATTTGCCCCTCAGTATGTTTCGTGTGGCAAATGATTGGGGGTAAGGTGAAGATATAGGAGGGTAGCAGTGGCAAGGAAGGCCCTGGTTCTAAATTCTAAGATTTAAGAACATGTTTATTTTTTATAACAAATTAACCCCGCGATCATTTTGATCCCCCCTCCCCATGATTTCCCAAACGGTTTCACGTAAAAGATCAAGCTTTGGCATGAAGGTCGCTACGCTCGCTTTGCAGCAATATGGTTTCAGTTAGCTGCCTTCTTCATTTTTGGAAAGTTAATTAAATGTTAAAAGCACCCTGCTGCATATTTTTGGAATTTGCAGACCCGATTCGAGACTTGTATATAAAAGGCCAATTATTTAGAATATCGCTTTCCCGCTCAAAATACGAGGTTTTCCCATCATACAACAGGGTCTGATTTATTTACTGCTCTGTCAAAGTTGTCTTGCAAAAAGTGCTTGTTTAGCTTGTATTTGTAAAGTTTTTCAAAACTGACTTATTATTTCCGAAGGATAATGGTTGTTTTGAAATGCCGTTGCTGTAATTATTGTAAAGATTGTCAGATGAGGGGTTTAAAAAGAGCCGATTTTTAAGGTAAATTTTAGCTTTTCTTGTTATGCTATTTTGAGTGAACATGATTATTGCATGACATTTTGTTATCATAGGTTTGCATAAAGCAACATTTTCGTGTATTTCCTTGTTTTGGCACAATGGTTAATGTATGAAATTTATGATAACGTTGATATTTACAGATAGATTGCCAAAACTGGCAAGTTCTAATTTTTTCTGATACCCAATGCATTCATGAATATCTTACTGATCCTGAAACTGTGATTTTGAGAAAATAATTCAGGCTCAGGCTTGTAAACTAATTGCACACCTGCTGAAATATTAGCTAGGTGGTTTTTGTATGTAGCAAACCCGAACCAAACAGAGTTAATTGCATTGGTTTTCTTTGCCGAGCAAAGAGAGGGTTGACACTTTTGGTCACTACAGCCCAATTATTAATGTCAATATTCAAAATTTCTTTTCTCTGCAAAGATTAACGTTAAAAGAATTCCCTCTACTTATTCCACAATCCAACTTATGAACATCTGTCTCGGGCCTTTTTACATTTTTTAAACCTGAATGACTTATCTTTTCTTGGACTGGTGAGACCATCTAAAAAGCAAAGAAATGCATGAGGCCCATTCGGTTGCCATGGGGACAATAAAGCCGATGATTGTCGTCCACAAGGGGCAGCAAACTTTAACACGTCAACTCCTTTTTGAGAAAATGTGGACATTAGAAAAAGAAGTTCTGTTAGACCCCTGCCTTAACTGTAGTCCTTACTTGACGTACTTTTAACTACCAGGTAGAGTACAAGTAATTATTAGGAAAAAAATCAAAATTATCGCTTAGGCTGTTTTAAAGTGAGCATTCGGTCTTGGAATACTATATGACTTCGACATGCCACAACGATCATATCAAACATTTTTATTAGCACACAATTATAGAAGTTAATGTATATTAACAAAAATACGTTATGGAAATGATAACACAGTAGACCGTATTTTCCTACTAAGTCCCCAGCCTTTAATAAGCCCCATTTACTATGCTTCAGCTGAAGCGCCGAAATTCTAATAAGCCTCCAGTTTCTGATAAACCGCACTTTTTAATAGACCTTCCCAATCCTAAAATGTGCCCGAAGTCAGGTGCACCCAAAAAGTGATAAGCACTTAGTCTCTACCAGCGCCCCACATGATCAAGCTTGTCAAATGTTTCCTTATTTAGAAGCGCTAAAAAGTCAATATGCCTCTATGCTACAATGCAGAAATGTGAGTACTTTGCTACAACTTACGGTTTATTAAGCTTTAAACTGCTTAATTTTCGAAATTACTAAATGTTGTGATCTTCTCCGTTGTAGAGTTAAACTAACTATTGTTTTTTAAAGACCAGCTAGGAAACCTTATAAGGCGCCCAGCTTTCTTATTCTTTTAATCTTGGTGTAAAAAATAGGCACTAACAGCGATATTCTTCCTAGTTGCCTGATTGTTATAATTTGTCCAGTATGGAAATAACACAGGCGAGACAAGTTGAACAAACTATTACTTTTACATTAGCAAAACTTTTGTAGTTGCACTGATATCCTTAAGAACATATTTGGATAAAGGCAGTAATTTCGTCTATTGCATTATGTTTATGCACTAAAAGAAATTTTATAGCCTAATATAAGTTACAAATTTTTATTGGCAAATGTCAACGTTTCCAGATAGAAAAAATACTGTCACCTCACAATTAATACGTGCAAAACTATGGTTGCTAGTAACGCTTTCACACAAAACACAAACGAGAATTTCTATATTGAAGTGAAAGAATTTATGTTAAAAAGGTGCAGCCTTTGATACAGTGCTTTGGCATGACCTCGTTACACCAAGGGAGCATGCACACGAAATATCAGCAACGTTTGTACTAAGCTTCGGCTGCCATCTTGGATTCGCCGGCGCGGGAGCATTGTCTTGAGTTTGAAAATGATGATCGATAAAGTGAACCGCTGAATCAGTCGGTTTGGGGCATGGAATTTGAATTTGAAAAATTTCGCCTTCGTTGGCGCGGGTCTTGGGCCCGTGTTAAGTTATCAAACTCAAACTCAAGCTCATGTTCCCGTACCGGCGAGTTTCAAGGTGGCAGTCTAAAGGAAAAGGGCATGTTAGTACGAACGATTGTTAAACAGTCGAAACAAGCTGTTTCGCGTGCACTGTTGGTCACACAACATAAAATCCAATACCACTGTCGAAGTTTCTTGACAAACGTCAATAACTTGGAAGTGTGTTTTTTTCAGAAGCTGCGCCGTTTGCTTTAGTACATGTCACAAAAGCCAGAACGTAAACCGTCGTCAAAGCATGAAGGATTTCGAAAACGTTTCTGCTGAAATAAAGGACTAGTTAGTTGTTATTTTATTCTTCAATACAATGAAGTCACCAATGGCCGACAGTTTCATTGTTCCTATGGCTAAAAATTGTCTGTTTAATATGATATACCAAGTCGAAGAAGAACAGTCAGCGCGAATGAAATAGTTAACCTCGCTGGCGGGCTATCAAAATTACAAGTAGCACTTGTTTTTCCTCTTGAGTTTGTTGATCGGCGGAGAAGAATTGCGATACCAACGCGCAGAAACCGGGGCGAGTTAAAACAAGAGAAGGGGTATAATCCACCAGAACGCTTTGCGGGCGCATACTTAACATCTATCCGTTTTACATATATGAAAATTCCGCCATGATAGCGTGACGCTACGATTGGTAGTATGCAATCTTGTTCAATCGTGTCTAAAATGTATCAATCGAAGAAGTCGTCAAGTACCATTGGGTCCCTAGACTATCTATGGTAGTTCAACTAATTTAATTGAAGCGTGAGACTACAACTGCATCGCTTCTAAACAAAAACAATCGACCGCAGAGGATTTCGGTTGATCATGGGTCTTGAAACTCAGTTTTACTTTTGTACCTTCTTCTCGTTTTTAATCATGCAAGCTTTTGTGATTTCTTTCCACGGCTTGACTAACTCAAGAGGAAAAACAGGGACTGCAGGTTGTGGTCTAACTGTATGCATGCCTCTATTCGCACAACTGAGAATGATTGACAATGAACTGTCGTTGCATTTTCATCCTTTAACTTGTAATTTAGTGTTCTTTTAAAAAAGTTTTAAAAAGTTAGCGAGCAAGATGGTTGACTTGTATTACAATGAGTACTTCTATAACAACAGTTTTACAACTATTATGATAGTTTTCAACAAGTTACCTCTAACCAACGAACAATTTTGAGGTGGCTGGCTAGGAAACACATTATTTTTTATACTGATTTTTAAATATATTTTTCAGTTTGTTTTTGGTGTTTGTTTATTTTTGCAATTTTCATTCTTTTTCATTGTTTTTGAGGTTTTTATGATTCTGTAGGTTTTTAATGCTTTTATGTAAAGTGTAGAGAACGTTTTGTATACTGAAATAAAATATAAGTGATATTTAGAAATCTTTCTGAAAAACAGATACCGAATGTATGTATGTGTGCATGTGTGTTTGTAGGTGTGTACGTATGTATGTATGTGAACATTTATATATGTAGGTAGATGTGTATGTATGCATGTTGTACGTATGTATGTATGTTTGTATGTATGTATGTAGGTAGGTAGGTAGGTTTGTAGCATAGCATCTCATAATTCACTCTTGTTACTAATCAAATACTTGTTGCTCGAAGACATCTTGTTGAGTTTGTGTGAAGAACAAAGATGCTGGTTCGCCTTGCCTGATGTCGTGCTGACGCATATGACGCGCGATTCGATGATCGACGGCTGCTTTGAGTTGATGAAGAATTCCGTAATGGTATTGGTAAAAACGCCGAAGAGAAACTTTCTCTTCTAAAAAGGTCCATGAACGCCCTTCTAAATTTTTTGTTGAGAGTAATATACAAACATGGATTGAAGGCACTATTTGCATGGCTGACCCAGAAATTAACATATACTAACCAAGTTGGCATGCTTGCACTGAACTTCTTTTCTGGATAACTCAAAACATAGTGATTAATATGAGCCGGAAGCCAGCACAAGGCAAACACTATGACTATAGTTATCAACATTCTAACAATACAACGTTTCTCTGTGTCTGCCAACTTTTCGTTGCGGCTTACAACACTACCTGGCAGCCGTCTAAACCACAGCTTGTAACTAATGACGGAGTACAACACTGCCATTAGCAACAAAGGGACTGCGTAAAGAAGTACGAACATCGAAGTGTAGAAAACGCGTTCAACGTAGACTGGATTTCCAAACGCCTGCAGTTTCTCGATGCAGACGTACTTGTGCTCAGCATCTTCCGTTATATTTCCAGCAACAAGGATGGGCGACATTATCGATATAGACACTCCCCATATTGTAAAGGTAACGGCTTTTTTACTCTTGAAGTAGGACACTCTCTTCATCGGTTGTATTACAGCAATGAAGCGCTCCACAGCCATTAGCATCAAGGTTACGATAGAACTTGCAATGGTTATGTGTGATAGAAAGTGAACCATCTTACAAGTGGCCGTCCCAACTGTTCCACCAAACCAAAACGGAAAGCCTCCAAAGAGATTAGATACAACCATGGGCATGACAAAGAAGGTCACCATCAAATCCGCAACGGCAAGTTGTACAATCATGATGTTTGTTGTCGTTTTAAGCCGTCTGTTTATTGTCATTATTCGAATTACAAACGCGTTACCAAGTAGTGCTATTGTTATTGTTATGACATAGATAGTGGTCAGGGTCATTTGTTGTTCCTGTGTTAGGGGCGGGGACGGATTGCCCGAGACGTTCATCACTGCTGATGTGAACCTGAAAGGAATAGGTGATAAAAGTTTTGCTTAAGGTTTTAAAACAGTTATCTACAGGTTTTTAAACATCTTTGCTTGTTGTATTACAATTACTTCCTAAAAAATTTATGCAAGCAATTTTAAGCCGGCACAACTTAATTTTTTTTATTTTATCTATAGTCTGACGATCGCCCCCGAGCGTAAAACTCGAGTCACAGAATTATAGATAAGTTTTTAAAAAATTTATAGTTTTACTCAATGTTTTATCTGTTTTAACAATTTTATCAATTTTAATGACGTCCTATGTGTTTCATGTCATCAGTATTGAAGGTTTCTCCAGACATCTCCATTACGAGACGTTAAATATTCATAAATTCCAGAGTGGATATGAGCTATTCACAGCTCTGTATATTGTTGGAGATTCAGATCTCGCCAATATTTGTGAATATTTAACATCAAGACGAGGCTTGTGCTGTAAAGACGAGTCTATAGTCATTGTAATCAGCGGCAACCGGGAATACGAAACTGGTCTATTGCACTCAATACAAAAAACTAACTCTTTTCTTTTACACTTTCATATTCTCATGGCTAGTTAGTGGGAATAAACACCAAAATAGAAAAGAACTGACTGTGCAAAGTGTTGTTTCTTTAAATCTAACCCTAACCCTAAATAAAACAACTTCCCTGAATTGAAGGTGTTCTTTCTTCCCAAGGAAGTTTCAAACTTTGGTTTTTATGAAACCAAAACAAAGAATTTGATTAGAAAGAAAAAAAGGTTAGGAATTAAAATTTGGAATTACTAACTTTGGCGATTTTTGTTAATTAAAGCGTTTGCGGAAAACCGTGCTCACGATAGATAACGCTTTTACTTTCTTTATATAAAGAGGTACAGTAGTTATACTGTCAGTGGATATAATCAAGCTGCTATTTTGAACTTTTGTGGCACACTCGGTTTCCGTAAAAGCGAAGTCTTAGGGGTCTACATTGCTTTACAACTGTTATCAGGTGTAATTACAAACCAAGGGCCTCCAATTACAAATCTAAAGTTGTTTTCTTCAAGTGATTAGCTCCTCACAAAACCCCACAAAACTGAATCTAAAAATTTATTTTTTGATGTAATGGTAAGAAAGAACATTGTAAAAACTCTTTCCTATAGGGACCATCGTCAGAAAACAAACAATACAACACAAAAATAATGTATAAATTTATCGTTCTTTCTAAAATCATCTACAACATGACACGCCCTTCATTTACATCTTTTAGTCCGACTGGTTTAGACAGCAGCGGAGCCTAAAACACTGTAAAAACTTCCCGAGTCATGATTATTTGTTTTAATTTTTCACTTTAGAACACAACAAACGTGTTTGCAGTAAATATAGCTCGTTTCCTTTGTTTTGTTAAGTCATCTAAAGCAAATCGGACCAGCATGTTGCTTTCTTACTGCTACAAGGCCGTAAGAACTAGCACGGTTGGTAAAGCCATGAATGCATCCATGCTTCAGTAAAATTAAACGCATCTCTACTTTTTATTAGGTGATAAAGATAATGTTTGACGTGGTACACTCAAAAGAAAGTTTAGTTTTTCACTGCAACACCACAGCTACTGAGTTGGCACAATTTATACAAGATTTTGTTGGTTACTTTAAAATCCCAAAATGTTGACTTCCAGAATCTTACAAATCGTACACACGCTTTTTCGAAGCGAAGCATGGTTTTGATCTAAATTTGTAATCGTTTGTCTACATTTGGCCTTAAGAATTTTATAAGTTGCGTGTTATAGGTGATCTATTCGTATGGTAATGCACATGTATTTATATATACACCTAAATGGTTTGCCTTACCTTTAGAAATAAAAGAAAGTAAAATCGTCTGAGTGGATACTAACGACCTGTAGTCAAAACACTCAACATATGTTAAAGCTTGTTTAGGGGTTGCTCAAGGGAAAACGCAGTGTGGGCTTGGCGTTCCGTTTCTCTTTTAAATAGAGAACTAATCTTCTCTTTTTTATGTCTTTTTAGCAAGCTTGATTGAAAAACTGTCTCTCCACAGGGTGTCTGGTCTGAATTTAATTATCAGCCATAGGGGTCCTTTGGACTTTCTGGTTTGCGTATCTGATTAATATACCCAACAAGTGAAATATGTATTGCAATTAATTTTTAAGATATATAGATTGCAACGATCTAATATCCTTTTCCTAGAATTTCCTATATTAGCTTTCATGCTTTGGTTTGGGATAATGAACAAATTGAGGCCTGCACATGTTCTAGATTTTTCTTTTGTTTAAAAATCTATTTGTTTCTATTCTCTATATCAGTTTGATATTTCTCTTTTTTACGTTTGTGTTACAGTGAAAACCATTCGTTAAAATGAAGCAAACCAATTTTACAACAAATATACTCATATATATATTACCCTTTCTCAATTCAATGTTTTACTTGTTTTTGACTTTAAACTCACAACGGGTTTTGTCACATATACAAAAAAAGACCCAATTATTTTTTCTCAGCACAGGTGACTGTTCTTGTCCTAGTTGTTAAAGTTGCATAAATGAAATTCTACTTTCAGCTTGCCTCGTTTTGGCGATCGCTCTCAAACCTGGTGGAGAATGCTTTAATTGGTGGAAGATTGTGTGTCATTCGTTGATATGCTTACCGGGAATGTAAATAACAGAGTGAGTTGGTTAATGAATAAAATTGATTACAAGTTTCAAAGACGAGGAATGTAAACATGTTGTGCAAGCCAACGTCAGTTTCTCATAACTACTTACCATCTCAGTTTTAATTTGGCAAAAATCGGACTTGTTAATGTCGACGCGGTGTCTGCCTTGTGCAGACCGCATTTCAGTTTGCACACAGAAATCAAATTAAAAATGAAGTAACAATTTGTTACTATCTTGTTTTGTAAGTGTCACTTATTGACCTTATTTCTATCATCATCATTATTATTTTATCCATGAAACGTCCTATGGAGGAAGTGATCCAAAAACAAGGCTTTAAGGCTAGAAGTGTAGAAACTATACACACCTTTCAACACGCCTGCTTGTTTATATACTTTATTGTTTACCTAGATTTTTCGGGTTTTTACTTGAAAACGAAGCCAAAAGACTCTTCAACTAACTTGAAAATACTTTCCTTTTAGCAAATGAAAAGTATACACAAAACTGTGTAACTATAAATGACATTCCTTGTTTCATTGCTTTATAATAATCTTAAAATAATATCTTGAAAATGCGTTGAGTTATGATCGTATGGAACAACTTCAAAAACTTCTTTTTAACTATTTCAAAACAAACTATTTGGTTTAAAACAGAGCTAGGCATAAAGCGTTGAGTGTAAAATTCAGGGTTATAAGCCACATGGGGAAAGTATATGTTGAACATAAAGCATTCAAAATGTAAATGTCAGAGTTCGAAACCATGCACACGGGTCAGATTTGATATCTGCTATAATTTAACAACGTCGACAAAACCGCTGTATTGGTCACAGGAAAACAGAGAAATGATTTCATAATATTTCTTTAGTTGTAAGCTAATTTTGTCGACAACAGCATTTTGGGTATTACACATTTGTAAGCAGGAGTTTTAAGCTAGTAAAAAAGTTTTCTAATTAGATAAATCTAGAGTAGAACCGTCCAAACATTTGTGAAGTGTTTTCAATCGCTTGTAACGATCCCCCACCTCCTCTCGTCGCACCTCACCGAGCGATTTTTTTTTTCTACGCCCACTTCAAGATGGCGGACGTATACTAGAACTGCGACATCGCTCAAACTGAGACTCGTACTTAGAAAAATTTCAAGAAAAAAATTGAAGTTAAAAAACGCCGGAGAAAGATGGGCATGACGAATCTCGAACATAGGACTCATAAACAGGAGTCACTTTTTACTACCACTACATTAACCCATCATTTCACCGCCAACATTTCACATTTTTTTGTATGTCTTTTCAAAATTCTTACAAAAGTAGCCCTGACCCAGCCCTAACCCTAACTAGCCGTAGATAACCATAAACAGTCATCAATAGCCCTATGACATGAATTTACGAATAATAAATGAGCCGTGACAGTCCGCCATCTTGAAGTGGGCGTATAAAACAAGTTCGCCCTCCCCGATATACTACATATGAATATAAAGAGTCGAGTATGCCATACTGAAGGAAAAATTTGCTTGACCACAGTCCCAATCTGCCCTCCGCTCTTATCAGTCATATTTATAAGCAGCATTATCCGGTGAAATACAATATGATGAACGTATTCAAAATGCAAAAAACACAACAGCGAAAGTAAAATGTGTGGGTAAAAATATTTGGGGTGCATGTTGAACTATTAACTTTAAGAGTGGAGGACATTAAAGAAGAATGGTTTTCTTACTTGCATAACTGTTTCTGCAAAAGATTTGTTTGACACTGCCTTAACACTCACCACGATCGAAAGACCTTTTCACGATTTGGGCCGCCATTTTGGCGGGTAGGCAAGAATGGCTGGGATTTTTATACAAATGTTCTTAATTCTAAGTCAAATATCTTTAACAACACATGTAGCCGAATACAACAACAACAACAACAAAAAACAAGCCATTTGTTTCCACAATTTTCAAAACACAAATAAATTAAATACTACGTGAGTATAATGAATTGAAAGCCTCTAGTAACAATTTGAGTTTTACCATACATTTCTCTCGGTTTCTTGTACTTCACCGGCGTAATACGTAAAAAGAATTAAAACACAGACACTAGAGAAATGTATGGTAAAATTCAAACTGTGAATAAACATTTTCGTATGCAGCTGCCTCAAACTCTGGCATTCAGCTCCTCTCTCGTAACATTAAAACTTTCACTGAGCTCACAACTTTTTTTAAAACAAGAGGCTGTATTAATAGCGTAACTCGGCCGTACCTTGCTGTATGCTAAGTAATTGTTCTTTTAAAATTGACGATCCGTCGAAGGGCAAACGCTTGGAACTCACTGTAACGTCAGCTACATAGCCTGCTATCCGGCTCGTTTGCATCTCCCCTCCCCTCCCCCCCAAAATGAGCCGTCTCGCAGGCTATGAGTTACACATCAAGACCCACAGGAGAAAATCATGCCATAACACATTACTATTGTACAGAACCGAGAGATAATTTTAATTATCATTTAAAAATGGGACAAACTAGTATAACTAAAAAGTTATTTATTTGTTTACGTTGCGTCGTACACTGTACTGTCAAGTATTTATCAATAATCACTCATACATGTAGAACGATTGTAAGAGGTTTTCTAAAAAAACCAATTCGTGGCCTCTAAACGTTTAATTTTGAAATGAAAAGAAATAAAGAAGTTATTCCAATGGCTTTACCAGTGTTCCGTGCGTAAACGCCAACGTGATCATGAGTTAATCTCGCGTAATGCATGCGATGTCACACAAAATGACCTTGGCCCTTGCTCCAAGCTCGGGTATTGTTTCAAAAAGAGTTTCAGAGCTAATCATTATATCAGATTTGCACTGTCATGTCTAAGGATACACTACTTCGCTTTGTTTAGACTTGAATGTAAATCATTGACAGACGCCTTTGGGTAGTAGATCACACAAAATCAGGTATACGGGCAACATATTTTCGGCTATAAGCTCCGAACGACGCCAGGCTGTGAAACCAATCAGTGATGCTACCATGTATCTCAATTCCCGACAAGTTATATTGCGGGTAGTCTCTTTCTATTTCTCAGAACCAGTCGAGTGATCGAGGACAACACAAGCTGATTGTATATTGCAGGGGAGTTCAACTCGAAGACATCGTGGTTGATATCAATGTCTTCTACACCGTTTACGAATTTACATACATATATCTGGCTGATTTTTAAAGAAGGTGCCTTCGAAATATCGGCTACGTTTGCCCCATTTTAGCTCAAAACACCTAACTTTAGAGCAATGTATCTTCCGTCTTTCTGGTCAGATTTCGGGTAAAAACGCTTAATCTCTTCCTACCAGGCTATTTGCTACGTACTATTAGCCTAGAACACATGCAGTATACGGCTACGTTTACCTAGTATTTTGTGTGTCTCCGGTCTGCCTAGTCGGATTTTGATGCGGTTCTTTTCATGTGAACGTACGTTTCAAAATCTACAAATTTTGTTAATGAGCAGAGATCCGAGCCGTCCTTGAGATCGAAAATCAAAGTTGAACGTTGCCTTTTTTCAGCGGTTTGTTTTAAGAGCTATTTCAAAAACCAGCAGTTTGGGGGTAATTTCAAGTGCCATTTCCGGCCTAAACCAATTAACAATCACGCATTATTACACAGTCATATAGTAGATGGACTTTGATAATCCCTCTAAGTTGAGATTTTTTACAAATTGCGTCTTAACACGGGGTTTTAAGCGATTTTACGAGTGTGCTGTGGGGGTGGGGGAGTTGATGTTGGAGACTTTGCGACTAAGGCACCTTCTCTAAAAATCAGACAGATATATATATATATATATATCATTTCCGACAAATGAAGTTCATCGGAGTTCTCAATTTGATTTTGACTAAATTTAACAGTCTTAATAAATGCGACTGAGTATGATGCGCCAAATTAAACAGACCTAGCGCACTCGTTTCAAGCTTGTATAAAACTCAGTTAGAAATCCAAATGAAGCTGCCGGTCATTTGCCGATAAATTGAGACCCTTCGAAAATTGTGTAGCGATGGAAACATGGTGATGATCGTTATAATAAAGATAATTATAACAATAACAATAAAAATAATGTTAACAACATGATGATAATAATAATGATGACAAAAATAATATTAATAATAATAATAATAATAATAATAATAGTGATGACAATAATAATAATAATAATAGTGATGACAATAATAATATTGATAATAACAACAATGATGATGATAATGACAATAATAATAATAACAATAATGATGATGATAATGATAATAATAATAATAATAATAATAAAAGTAGTAATGGTAATACTAAGTATTATTAAAAGTATTATTAAAAGTAATATTAATAGACATAATAATAGTAATAATAATATTAATATAAATAATTTCTTTTCTTCTTTTTAATTATTAGACATATAGAATACTATACTAACTCTATTTAAACTTTTTCGAAGGTTAAACCAAAAGCAACACAATTTTCGACTTAATCGTTAAATCTAAAAAACAGATCCTCACCAAAATTACAATACATAGTCAGTTAACCCTAGAAGGCATAAGGTAAAAATAGTTACACGAAGGCATCAGGGGGGGTCAATCTGACCCCCCCCCCTCGACTTTTCACACCTTTCATCCGATTGACTTGATATTTGGTGTATATAAAGAACTTTTATTGCAGTTTCAATTAATCTAAACCACGTGGTGCTTAATTGGTTTCCATCGCAACCAAATCAAAATAAATGACGTCGTTGTGGCCGCCATCTTGGATTTTCGAAATTTCAGATTTTCGAAATGAACACTGAAAAAGGTGAAAAAACATGGTTTAGCGATTGAAATATACAAAATTATAAGAAATAAAATGAATTTGTCAGTAATTAGGCAATAACTGTCGTATTTTTAGCAAAGAATTCCAATTTTGTAGGCAGTATACGGGTTGCGTGACTTATTATGATGACGTCATCAGTTGTGACGTCACCTAATTAGAATCAAAAGATGTGTTCACTAACTAAGAACAGTTGTGCCAAAGCTTTTGGAAATCGGTCAAAGAAAAAAAATTTAAAGCCAAAAAAATCGAAGGGGGGGTCAATTTGACCCTCCCCCCTTATGCCTTCTAGGGTTAATCTGTTGTATGGACAAATCAATTCTAACATTCTTGGCTTTGACCGAAGTAAAAAGGAAAGAACAAATAATATTAGTAATAGTAATAATAATGATAATAATGAAAACCCACAACAACGAATCTTTGGATCTTTAATATTAAGGAATTGATTGAGCGGATTGGAAATTAAACGTATCCACAAAATACCGCGGCGCTGTCAAATAAATAATACACAAACCATAAACAATTGTCGAATTCATTTTACTCAAATTAGTGTAAATCATCTTACTAAATTGTTAAGATTTTTTGCAATCTTATTAACAAATATAAAAGTTTTAAGATGAAGAAACACGTCTATTTTTTGCCAGGTATTAGACGTTCTTAAGGTTTTTGTTCTTTGAATAAATCCAAATATTGTACTGCAAAACAGAATCCTTCTGGTCTTCTGTTTCATATGCACCAGACTGTTTTGCTCTGTTCTGGTGTTTAAGGTAGTGCGGTTGACCAAGTGTAACTGAAGTAAAGCACTCACCGTTTTCTCACGCTGCGTGTACTTATATAAAATCAAGAGTTCATAAAGTCGTTAAAGAACCCTTGATCAAGTACCCTCGTGCTTAAAATAAACGGGGGGTCAAAATAAATGGGGGGACTTCAAGGGCTTTTCAGTGCCATGTTATACGAATTTATTTGGGTTAAAAGGCCCTCTTCGCAGGTTAGCTAGTCAGAGGGTGTTTTACAACAACGTAACCGGCCCTTTAAACCGCTCGGCCACGCTGCCTTCATTTAAAACAACTCTTGCAAAAGAACACCTTTCAAGCTAAATGAAAACATCGGTTAATGATACTCTTAAAAGCTTAATAGAGACCGTGGATTTCTAACGGGCCTCAGAAAACTGTTCCACAACTCTGCTAATTGCTGTGCAAATTTTTTTTATCGTTAAGTTACTCTAGCCTCCAATACAGTCGCCTTTTATCCTTCGCCGTGGGTTCACTTCCTCGGAAACTCGTGGCGAAGGAAATAAGGTAACTACATCGGAGGCTAGGTTACTATAGCGCAAGCTGTATTTAGAAAAGCGCTATTGCTAGTGTTTCAAGTAGATCCCAATAATAAAGTAGAACCAACCCTTCAGAAAAAAGGTCAAGAGGAAAATGATGAACTCCACTTGTTCCTTGACTGGTAACCGGTGAGGTCCACGCGATAGTGACTTTAGGTTGTATTGCTGAACCATGGCTCCTCGATGTCTCCTGATACACTGGGCTAAGCTTGGCTGTCGCGTTTTAAGCCCCTTTAGTGTATAAGTTTAGTCGGTAACAGTCCATGAAGGAAGTAGTTACAATACTCAAGTATGTGTGGATAAAGGCGTTTTAAAGGATTTCGGAAGTTAGTTGTCGGTGAGACATTTCCGAATTATTTTTTTCGGTTATGCAATTGAAACACAAGCGAATTCAAAAGACGTAGAAACAAAAGATCTTTTCTTACAGTGGGCTATGTGTAGAAACAAAAGATCTTTTGTTAGAGTGAGGTATTTGTGAAATGGGCTCTTATCACACACCGATTTATTGTAGACAAACAGCTACTCGTGTCTTGATCCTGTCGTGGAAACTTCTAGATAACCTACTACCCTTTTTTGTATATATATGGACCTTTTTACTGATAAAAACATACGGCTTAAAAACGTCCAAAGTTTTGATCATACTAGGAACAAACATGAGATGGAAGGAACGATAAAAACTTTTTTAAGATACCGCACAAAATTATGAAAAAAAGTGTTTCTCGACTGATGTTCTTTAATGTAACATCGCTTACAATGTTGTCCATAGAATTAATTTTTAAAAAAAGAAAAAAGTATTTTGAATTTGTTACTGCATTCCTCTCTTGCCGGCCAGAAATGCGCGCGGCTTATTAATATAGAGTAAAAGTTGACTTCCGGTCGGTTTTTACGAATGCGAAGTAAAAAGATGTACACTCGATCAGAACTAAAAGCTGTGTTAAAAATCATTTGAGGTTGAAATCCTCGTGTTATTTAAGAACGTTCAGCCTCAGCAGAAGAAAAGACATTCATATTAAGAGAGATCTAGAAGAGCGTAGTTTAGACTGGCTGACGCAGCTTCTTAAAGCCTTGTTCACGGCATCTGTGAAATAACATCAAGCACACAAGTTGAATAATAGAGGAAAGCACAGACACCAAATGTGTGTCGAGAACAAGGCCACACAAGCACTTATTAGTTTGTTTTTATTATTTTAACTCCTTATGCTTCCGCTTATTTTTATTTCTCGAGTTAAACCAGGCTTTAGTTGAATCGGTAACACTTCTTAAAGGAAGCTGTTGCAACCAGTCAAGTTCACATTCAAAGACATCTCAGTGGAAGTCTTTTTGAATGCACCTCTTTGATTACAAAAGTAGAAGAAGTCGAGGTGTGGAGTAAGAAATAAAGCTGCTTACTTAAAGCGCGAGCTATAAAAAGAGTTCGTGTCACAAACTGAGTGTAGCTAAATAGGTTAACTACTCAAGTTTTAATCCACGCGTGGAAACATCTAGATAGCTTAAGTGATTGGTACTAAGGTAACTGAAACTAGATAAATAGGTAACAAAGACAGAGCTAAGCGTGCCATGATACCGCACCGTTTATAAAAGTCCGCAGAGACAAGTTTATGCACAAAATATCTTAGTGTCTTCGGCTACGCTTTGCCACGTTTAATTGCTTACGATACCGGCTAAAGTTGAAGACGGAAAGACTACATACAACTTTAAAACCATTATAAGTATTTTTAAGTTTCACCTTGAGTAGTGCTGCAATTAACTTCAAATAATCCAAAACAAAATAGCTTTTTTATTAAAAAATACCAGTTAATTGAGTTTTTTGTTACATCCAAAGCTAATACGCCTTACTATAATTGTTTTAAAAGAAGTCTTGTGACTTAACAACTATCCATGCACTCACCGCCCAACACGTACTGCGTATGATATCCCGATGTATCAACCTGAAAACCGTGTTTTATGGTCCTACTGACATAAATTGAAGTAACAGTAATATTAAGACCTGTTGGCATACGCAATATTTACGGCGGTTTCAAGTGCGAACATGTTCAAACTTCACTACGATTTTCACCGATGGAATCGCACCTAAAATCACCGTAAAAGTCGTGCTTGTGAACGGGCCTTAATACACACAGGTTCATGTGTTTTTAGTTAATATGTTCTCTTGGCGGATTACTTGTTCCTTTTACCGACGTTTTCAGATCTTTAACGTCAGCCACCATCTAGCTCAACTCCCCCGTCGTAGCGTCCGAGTGACATTCAACGTGATCAATAACATTTTACGTTGCCTTCGTACTTGTCCAGTTCATGTTTGTTTAACTTTGAATGAGACCATCACTATGACGTGTGCATGTTATCTTGTGACCTTGCACCAATATTGTATTTAACGTTGCGAAAAACCTGTTTTGGTCCTGGCACACTGAGTCGTAGCAACATTAAAAGTGATATGGAAAGACCGTGAGAATGAAGTGTTGTAATGATTGGTTTGGTTCGCAACGGAACATACAAACTAAACCGTTGCTTCTACAGATCCGCAGCAAACGGTCTAGTTCGTACTGTGTAGCAGTATCATTTAAGTTAATTGCAATGCAACAACTAACGCGACAAAAACCACACAAAGGACTTGAAGAAGATCAATTGTTTAATGTAATGATATTTGTAACTGTTGAGTTTTTCCTGGCAATCTAGACCGTTGACTTTACAGATTCACAGCAAACGACTTCAGTAAGAAAAAAGCATAATCTTGCTTATTTTTTCCAGACAGTAGTTTAGTAATCACCATTATGTACTTTAACTGAAGCTCATTTTTTCCAGATTTGTGGCTTTTTCGTCTCCAACTTTCAGATTAGCGAAATCTAGAAACGGCTAGAAAGCCCTGTTGTTGCAAACAAAATACAACAGAAACATGCTTAGGATTTCTACACAGCAACCCTTTTCAAAGTTGTGCGACCCAATTTCCACGCCCCCTTTCCCCGAAAGAAGAAAAGAAAAAGAAAAACTGATAAGCTGATAAAAATCGGCCTTGCTCTGTAGGCATCTTTGTCTAGATCGGATGCCTTTTCTCTCCATTTTGCAGTCATTGGCAAAGCAAAACATTGGCACTCTTGTGTTTTGGTGACTAGATGTTGTGTTGAGACATGGTATGGATTTTGATTAATCTTTCCGTCGTTTTTCAAACAGAAGGCTACGTGACTTGCAAGTGTAAGAACTAAAGCCGTCT
Organism: Umimayanthus nakama; assembly: GCA_027574985.1. Lineage (NCBI taxonomy): Eukaryota > Metazoa > Cnidaria > Anthozoa > Zoantharia > Parazoanthidae > Umimayanthus > Umimayanthus nakama. The sequence goes on from JAOBRG010356572.1 coordinate 29,789, forward strand.
TGGGAATCTGACTGTAACGAAGTGCTTATCGTTTCTCCACACACAACACTTAAGGCAAGTCAGCATTGATTCTTTTGTTGGAGACGGCGGCCGAATGGTTTAACGCACATGCGTTTTGCACAGTTGCCATGCGAGTGAGTTGTTTTTTCGAATCCGGTACTCTCAACACTCAACTTTTTTTTCTTTTTTCCTTTTTCTTTTTAGTTCTTTTGGTCTTCTTTTCTTTATTTTCTCCAGTTTTAGTTTTCATTTTTTCTTTTTCTTCCTCCGATTTTCTTATCAAAACTAGGATACTTCATCAATCATAAAAAATGCACGAATTATACATGCATAATATTTTGGCGCCAAAGGCAAACATTGGAGAGAGTCAAGATCTGACATGTTCTGCCAGGTATGCTTTTTGAATTTTGGGATTGTTTGGTATTTTGCATGACAAAACGGCCCCCGTTTAACTGTGTATTTCTGCTTGCACAGCATTCTGGGATGTATTCCTCACGACCGTGAGGAATCAATCCGGGAACTCCCTGCGTGCAGATATGTTTTCACCTTCACTTTGTTTAACGACAGAGCAAAAAAAAAGAAAGAATGCATGCTGATGATCCAGCAGAACACTTTCATAAATAAAACTCCGACCAAGAACGAATCTGTCTCATCCGATACCTCGGGCAGGACTTCTTTCTCAGAACTTCTAAGTATCTGATAGTGATTCGATGTTTTTATAAACTCTCAGCTGTGCGCAAAAGCCTGAGGTACACATATCCTGTTTCGCTAACTGAAAAAAAATCTGGTAAGTTTTTTCTTGTTTCTCTTAAAAAAATATCGGGGTATAAAAACTCCCTGTTTCACTGTTTTGTTGTTTGGCGTTGTGTGTTTTGTGTTTTAGTAACGCCCAAAAGTCACTAAAGTTTCCTTTACTGCATTGATAAAATCCAAGTTACTGGAGAAATATCCGAGATCCTTGCTTCATCAAACACATTATGCGACTAATAGTACTCGTAGCAACCACTTGATGTAGTATGGGCAACGTTAAGACCACACCTATCAGTTACTGGAAGAACAGCATTTTATCTGAAGGGTTCTGTTAATTAAAACAGATTCATTAGAAAAAACCTTACACGAAAATTACCGAAATGATAAGTCACATACCTTTGTTTTCCTTTAATATCTTCTAGGCCACCAAACGCTATATCGTTAGGCTTAGGGCCTGTTTATGTGGAGGTTGGGGACCCCAGGTAGGTGAGGTAACCCGCCTAGCCCTGGTCAAAAACTAGCCCGCCTTCACGTGCAATCTTTAAGACCCTTGTGTGACAGGGTTACCCGCCTCTTGGGTCACCACTTTCATGTAAACGTGAAAAAAGAGACTTGATAAGTCTAGGCGGGTTATCCCACTACGCCGGGTTACCCCACTACGCCGAGTTATCCCACCTACCTGGGGTCGTTATAATAAACTGTTGAATGTGTTGGGTACATTTCGTCGATCAAAACGATTCGTGCATGCTTTACTCACGCTCCAAGACTAATCAGAGTGTAAGTGATTACTACTTTATTATTGTAATGAAGTTCTAACAACTAAAGTCTCTAAAGCTACCGGCAACTGTAATAATCTTTGTCTGATATAGCTCTGCGACTTCCCTACTCCCACGTGTCTGAGCCCTTGTTCTGATTGTAAGACCTTTTAATAGCTAGACTTGGAGTGTGGGCTAGTTCTTTTCATGAGTGCGTAAAATTGATTCCTGCTAACCATGGATTTGAATTGACCTTTTTCAAACACTTTCTTGACAAACCCACTTATCCTTACCTTGTACGTGCCCCAGTCTGGTAAATAGCTTGGCTGATTGTTAATCTGTCTTTGCAATTCTTAGTTGAATGGAGTCCGTTACGACCTTACTTGCACGGAATATTTCGCCTTGTCCTGCGCAGTATTTTTCGTTTATACTCTCTATGTTTTAAATGGTAAAGCTGTTCTAAAAACCAAGAATTGAGTTTACTAAATTTTTTATGTTTCTTAAGTCATTTTTAACTAAGATAAAACAAAAGATAACAAAACTTACTAAAACACCATTCCACGCATTTCTTAAGTGTCTTTTCGATGATTTCTCCTTCAAAATATCCCAAATATTTGTCTAATTCCCCGGGAACAATATTTCCGGTTCAGCAACTTAGACTGCTACTATACAACAGTTTGTTTTGATTTCTCATTAGACTTTCTAAGATATGATCGCGTTATACATATTTAGCTCAGTAGTTAGCAAGTCAAAGGCTTTGGGAAATTTATCTGGAAAGGCTTTCATTGTTATAACGTTTAACGTTTGAAACACTTGCTAGAATTATTTTCCATAAATAGGAAAGCTTGTTTTGCCCGTAGTAGTTGAACCTTCTCTCGCCTATTGATAGAGGACGGACGAGACAGTTGGCTTGACGAATTAATCTTAATATGTTCCGTACAAAACATAAGCGTTTTGCACAAAAACGATTGGCGATAGGCCGGATAAAAATGCGTAGAAAAAACGGAAAGAAAGACGAAAAATATTACTCCAGGAGCATTTCAGGAATGAACCCTCCACAAAAAAACAACAACAGTTGGTGAGCAATAGCTTTGACAGATAACAACGACTCTACTCGTGGAGCAGTAGTCCTTTAAAACAGTCGTTTCTTTCATTTTTGGACTAAATCACATAAAGAACGTTTGGTCAAAGTCCTTATTTCCACGGTCAGTTGCGAGAAAAAAAAGCTTTTCTGCTTAACGAACTTAAGAGTTTTTTGAAAGATGAAGTGGTTAAAGCTTTTCTTCCCTTCTAAAGGCAGATTCGCATCTTCCCACACCACGCCATTTACGTTCGTGTTTATTCAAACACCAGTGAACTGTGCTCGTGAGCAAAGATTTGTCTCTTTTTGAATGCCAAACAATATTCAATCATTGTCTCTATTCCTTTGAAACCCGGCTTTCTCGTTTACAGTTTTGGGAACACATGCAAGCAGAGAAGCTTTCGTTTTCGTATCACTATAATATCAAAAACCACTGCCGACCATTCTGAACGTTGCCTTAAGTTGTATTTTTGTTACCCTAAAGTGTACAAAACAACATTTGTGTTTGGGTCCTTTTCGAGAGCATATCACGTATGCTAATCGACAGATTGCTCAATTCACGACAACAAAATGATGTCATGCTATGAAATTAGCTTGTTATCGGTCACCGGAAATCAACTTTCGCCTCATAGTCCCAAAGCCTGAATGTATCTTTCTAAGAAAAAACGCGCTCTTTTTCTTGTTGTTTGTAATCTGGAAGAGCAAAAGGCTTCTGTGCTTTCACCTTTTTGCCTGCCTTCTCCCACCGTAATGACCTATTATGCTATTAGTGAAGCGTGTCACAGCATTTGAATAATATTTTGAAAAGAATAACTGTCGGCCTACAAAGCAACAATGTTCACATTTAATATCACCAAGATGACATTTCAGCTCATGCAATACAAGTTTCAATGTTTTTCTTATGTCGTAATGATATCACATCTAGCACGTGACTGCATCCTCGACGTATGTCTTAACAACAGAAGAAATCTGAACTTCCTCTCAAAATAATCCTCTCAAACTGTACTGTACACTTAAAATGCGTACTTCATTTCCTTCCGTGAGTTGGACAATGCTATTATGACCGCATGAACAACCCCTATTGTTCTAGAACTCTTAACAATTACGTGTGATCTTTTGAGGCATTGTCAGTAACTGCGTAAATTGACAAAGCTAAACACTCTGTAACTAGTAAACCCTGTGATAAATACTTCAACCGTCAGACGACACACGACGTTATTCAATCCGGATCACTCGCACGTTCCAGATTTCACGATGATCTGTTCTCTCACCATTGCAAGTGTGAAGCAACTTGTAGTATATATCGCTCTGCTTGCGGTCTTCACCTTTGGGTCCGCAATGAAAAGTTTTCCGTTTCTGAAAAGCTTTATCTGCGAAAGTTTTGATTCGTTGACTCATAGTAAGCTGCCTTTAGAGCAGTACTGGAACTCATTATTCAGCTGGGAGATGCTACACAATGTCTGGCACTGCGTGTTACTAGATTTAAACAAGAAAGTTTCTCTCGGCAACAGAGCATATAACTGCCCGGTTGTATCCGCGGATGGACAAAACTGTTTCCGGTTGTTAGACCACATGAAGTCAAACCGACCACTGGTGTTGAATTTCGGCAGTGCTTCGTGTCCAATCTTCATGGAGCGCCTAAAGGAGTTTGCGAGAATGGTGGAAGATTTCGGACCCATCGCTGACTTTCTTATCGTCTACATCGAAGAAGCCCACGCGTCAGACGGTTGGAAATTTGAGGTTAGACTCGCAGTGAGTTTATTTGTCAATAGTGTCAGATTGTCTAAACATGGCAGCTAATTTTTTGAACTACAAAAAAAACACTTGTGTGAGGTTGTTAATTTACAAAAGTACCTTGGTAAACTTAGTTTCAAGGTTACGCAAAGTCCACTTTCCTGATGGTCAAACAAAACGCGGTAAATCAAAGCTCTTTCTCAAGTTCGTAATCCAATTTGCTTTGCTTTTTTAACCAAGTTTGATTTTAAAAAACTGTTATTTAGTTGTTATCCTGATGAGATTACGGTCATCAGAGCACATTAGAGGATTGTTAAATTTTCAGAAACTAATAACATGTTTACGGTTGCGTGCAAGGTGTATTTGTTTCTTCCTAACACTTATGAAATCACTGTTTTACAGAACAACAACTCGATTGCTGTCCATCAAACTCAGGTTGAGAGATGCACGGCGGCTCAGATGCTTTCGCCCCGCGACTTTCCATGCCCAGTTGTTGTGGACACGATGCTTGATGCGGTGAATATCGCATACGGTGCTGCGCCAATACGGATGTATATCGTCGAAAATAACTACATTGTATACGAAGGAGGGGCTGGCCCCATGGGGTATAGGATGGAGCAAGTCAGAGAGTGGCTGAAAGAAAGGACATAGATTGACGTAGAGCATGAGAAATATGATTATTGTAAACCTGGAATACCGGTTGGTTCCGAAAGCAAAAGTCCTTGGAGATGAAGTGAGCTGGTGCGAAATTACACTTTTGAGCTTAATCAATCTCACAATTCAGTGAAAAATTCACTAGCACTCCAGACTTTTTATGGTTATCAAACAAAGAGATTCCTTTCAGAAATCTTTGCAGTGGAGCCCAAAGCTACTAATAGAGTTATTGTACATTTACCTGACACTCATCATAGGATCATAAGCACTCCGTGAAAACAAAAACAATTTAATATTTAAAAAGCAGCAAAACAGAGTGTAGTAGTATTTAGATAATTTATAAAGAAGAATTTAGCTAATTAGTTTATTTTTGTCACAAAGAATTTTATAGTAGTAACAAAAATATTGTAGTATTTGTCAAACTTAAGTTTAAAGATAATAATACAGACAATACTGTATGAACGTTAGTTTTCAAAGTCAGTGTTTGATTACTGGATGCAGAATTAGTCAGAGAGGTTGCCGGACTACCTGCTTTATAGAGAATGATCAGGCTTCTACGTTTACTAGTTTTTTTTGCCACGCTTTTAGACACCGGAACTAATATTCGGGATGCTTTCTAGCATTGTTATGTTTTAAAGTAGATAAGCAGATCAACTCTGCACCAGAACAAGGCGAAGAGGAAGATGATAAACGGATTAAGATAGAACAAGATTTTCTGTCAGTAGCCATTTGCAACTAATATGGTCAACTGGGCATGCTATCTCATTCACTGAAATAATCAAGTTAAAAACCAAACCGAAGGTGTCGTGGAAACTAGAGGCAAGATTTGTAATCCGCAGTCTGTCACACGCATCAATCATAAAATAGCCAACACAAGATTTTATTTTTGGAATCTTGTAATGTCTTGGAGCAGGAACAACTTGTTCAAAAAGCTAACGTACAATAGTTTAGGATATTACAATTTAACAATATTCAATAGATAACTCATTGTAAGGTGGAGTAGAACAACCTTAAGATATACGAGATACGTACTTATTACTATAAGTTGAAGAACACGAGACCACAAAGGCGTGGCCTTAGATATAGGTTGCGCGGGTCCAAAGTTCAACACGTGAGAGTTTAAATTAAAAAATCAAAAACAGACTAACAGTTTATAACGTGGGGTTGTGTTTCTTGTAAGAATAGGTACCGTACCGGTTAACGTAATAAGTATGTTTCAAAGCAAACCAACGTTGTTTTTGTAAAACAACGTACTGTTTCGGTGAATAAAAACAATCTAGTCCGGTTATTTGAACGAAGCGTAAACCTTAGCCGGTGTCTAAGTATTGTTTCTAGCACCTTTGGACAAAGGATGAACATTGGCTAAGGTTTAGATTTTGTTTAAATAAACGACCCCATGACACGGCTAACCTGATTATATTACGGTGATGTGCAAAACGTTTTACAAGCTAAAAAGGTTACTGTTTGCTGATTATTTGCACACTCTATCTTATCTTCATGAATGAACGATTTTGCATCAAAGCTATCTTCGAGTGGGTACTGATTTTAGCAAAAACAAGTTACTGAATTACACGATATCTTTCATTGCCTTATTCACGTGCGTACACGTTAGAACTTGCAAATGCTATTTTGCAGTTTACTATATTTTTAAACGAAAGAGTTTTCAAAAGTTATAAGTTCAACAGATTTTGTACGTGATCAAGTGATGGAACGCTTTAACAAAGTGATTTGTTTCCTTTGTAAGGAATCAGCTGTGAGATTACAAAATAATGTACAAGTCTACACTTCGGCAACCTAGGTTGAAAGCAAAACACGTGCATTGTACGACGGATTTGAAGCAACACTCAAACCAATCCAATTTCTGTGTCGTTGTTACGGCTAATCTTCCCCCAAAAACGAAACATAATTTCATGTCATCAAATCATCCCGTTACAATATAATAGGAACGCGATTCGCAGTAATTATTTTTGTGCATGCACGTACGTGCAACGTTTTAATTTGAAAATTCAGAAGTACATTCCTCAAACACCATTTAAATACGAGATAAAAAAGGTACATAGCAATCAAGGAAAAAAAATAAAAAGGAGGTGCTCTGAAAAAAGAAAAAATTGCCCACAAGAACTCGCCGGAAGCCATATTGTCTTTACACTTAACGATCATTTTGTTAAGGCTCAAAAAAACAATTCCACTTTAGGCTTTAAATATTAGAGGAATTGTTTTATTTCAGTACCATTGTATTCAACACAGGTACCGTATCTGAAGGTGAGAAAGAGATTCAGTTAGCAGGAACGCTTCTCAAGGCCTTGGTTTTACTAAAACGTTGCTCCAGTTTCTAGTAGTCAACAAATAACCTTTATCAGCAACTGCAGTCAAAAATAAAAAATGTCTTATCTGAGTGGCGTTGTTATTTTCTTTGTTTAATATTTGTTCAAACTACTTAGAAAACGTTAGAATTATCTGATCCAGTTGCTGTTACTTTAACCTATAAATTGAGAATACAAAATCAAAACGAAAGTTTCGATTCATTGCACTGAACCCTGTTTTACTTTTCTTAATAAGATATTCCCGAATTTGATCCGACTGGTAGCTAGGTAAGTGCAAAATTTATGCAGAACAAATTTAATCAGTCATGGATTGGTGAACTGGTCAACATGTTTTCCTCAGAACGTTTAAAGACAGCGTACGTGCCTCTGCTAATACTGCGACCTGAACATTAATCCTCTTTTGCAATTCGTACTTAACGTAGACTAAATCATTAGGACCTTCAAACGATGTCTGCATTTTTGCACGGAATATTTCACCCCTTTTATTTTTTGCCTGTTTCTCACGTAATCATACCGAACGTGTACATGTTCCAAACAAGTCTAAAAAGTGTCTGAGCTTGAGAATATTATTTGAAAGGATACAAGAAGCTAACCTATCAGTTTTATTTAAACACTAAAAGATTCTCTATACACGTGTCTTTGAGTTGTTCTAAAATTAAGCAAAAAATCTGGTTTGGCACGACAGGAATCTGTTAAATGGAATACAAATCAAAGTTAGAAATGAAAAACAAATCGCTGAAAATAACTTGTCTTTGGGTAGAAGACTACTAGCAATGACAAAGTGCAAGCACAAAGCTTTTTGCTGTTCCACGTGCGCTCTGTTAGCCCATCAAAGTGCACGTTATATATCACCCTAAGTTACATAGCTCCGTTATCGTTTTGTGTAAAGTCAAAGAGTTGCCTTGTCGACTGCAAGAAAAGCTACATCAGCACCAAAGGGATTGTGGAAGCATCTCTTATATGGAAAGAAGAAAAAGCAAGCAAAGAAGATAATAACAAAGTTTAATTTGAAACATATTGACGCTAAGATAAGAATTTATTAAGATATTGGGCGTGTCTTCATTGCTGTTAAAACTGTAAATAAGTTTTGCAAAGGACGTTTTCAATGGACTAGTATTTACCACACAGAGGCTCTTTTAATCATAGTACTTTCCACTAATCTTTTAAAACGCCAACTTTGATTTTAGTAAGATAGTGTTTGTTTGTTCGTTGATCGGCCGGTTTGTATGAAAAAACGAAAAACTTTGAAGGGCTCCCTTGAACAAAGTGTTCTTTTATGGCAACGCCAAGGTAATGAAAATGGTAAGTGCGAAACTCGAACATGCCTTGGCATGTCACCCAGTTCCATAAAAATTATGGGAGGATGAAAGTGTTCCGTGCAAGTATGATGAGGCGGCTCGCTGGCTAGTATGCACACAATTTGCAAAATGTAATGGTCTCTATTCAACGCAGTTACTAAAAAACCAGCCCGAGATTAGTGTAGATCCATTCGGAATTCAAGAAATCTTTCCACATTAAACTCCTGTGATTAAAGGGGCTTATTTCCTACAAGGAATTGTAAAAAGAGAACTAGAATTTTTCGTTGAAATGTTTTTGAAAGCATCAATAACAGGAAGTAATAAAGTCAACTCATAGTTTTAGAAATTAACTAGACTAATTTGAATACTAAATTCCCAGTATTTCAGAATAAAGACTGTAATGTAATTAACACTATCTAAGGTATTGCCATAAACTAATACAAGGGTTTTTACGAGAATAGCTTTTTAAGAACAACGAGGCTCAAATTGGACAGAATTTAGAAACAACTTATAAGCCAGACGGACTTGCTAAGTATGATAATATTTCATGACTTTCTTTATGATTTATTACACAGATTGACAGGTCACATTTCATACGGTACACGCTATTTTCTTCATAAGAAAAAACTTTACAAGAACACCCAGGCTGAGATTTGACTAAAATTTTAAGCAAATGTATGGAAAAAATGAGAACAACCCCAGGCTCAGCCAAAAATTACTGGTTCTTACAAAATTAGCGTGTAGGGGAGGACTGAAAGAAACCTTTTCAGGTTTTTACTAAGTATAGTCCTCCTTATTGTAATTGTAAACTCATCATTTAATTCTTTAGAAGTATCGGGGTATGTTTTACAAAGCTAAATGTAGAAACTTGATTGGAACTTGTAACTAGTCACAGCAGATTAAGTCTTGATAACATACACAAGAGGCTTATTTCACTTGGAGCACAGGGTAGAGAAGGACAAAAGACACTAATGTAAACTGCAAGCTGTTTCCACAAAAAACAATGAAAACAGTACAGGCTGTACAATACTTGTACATCATTTTTTTTATAATAAACGGTACATTTTGACCGAGGCTCGTTGTTCGTATGTTTTTGCACAACTTGAGCCTAGATAGTTCTTAAACTGCTATTGTTATTAAGTTCATTTTATTGCTTCAGCATAGGTCTGTTGTTGCTGTGTCATACACTTTGGCACTGTCATAAAACACGAGCTGAACAGTTTTAGTTTTCTTCGCTTGCCTACTTAGTGTTTCTAACTACAGACAAGCCTATCGGGGGTGGAAGCGGAATCTTTTCAGGATGATAATTCGTTGTTCCCAGATATTTTTCGACCAATGACTCATGATTCATTTATAGAATTTCTTCATGATTCATGATTCATTTGTGTTATGATTTATTTTTTTGTTCATGATTCATGATTCACTGCCTGCGAGATGATGTGATTCATGATTCCTTCACTTTCTTTAGCCGTGACTTTCATGATTCAAGATTCCGCCCCCGAAAGCCTACAACGAAACGTAAAAGGTAATGACGTGATGCATGGATTGTGTTTTTTCCATAAAAACTTGTAGTTACATTTGCCTCCAAAACCGATCCTAGATAACTCCTTGCTTGGGAAATTCAAGCCTCGTTCTTACGAAATTGGTCTCATAAGACAAGGAGCGTGTACATTGATGGAGCAAAGCGTTAAACTGTTTCTCAATGCTTTCTTTATTTTGGGTTTTTTGGACTGAAGGTCCAAAATTACAAGGAAAAAATTGCTTTGGCAAAATTTACAGGTTCTTATAAAAAAAGTGTGCAACTGAGTATATATCAGCTTCGTATAACTACCTAATAACAGCGTTATGTTCAACAGATGTTAAAAACCTACCACCTTTGTTTCCACAACAAGGACAATGCCGTGATAGTACACAAACACAAGCGAATTGCATCCTGTTGCACTCGTAAACGGAGATCCTTGTACAGGGCTAATGTTCTTAGCATATTTTACTTTATTCTTTTACCTGTGCAGCCTACCTTTTAAACCCGAAGACAGGAAAAAAACAGAAAAAACACTATACTAATACTATAATTAATTATACTATGAATTAACATGAAAAACAACTAATTGACAAGATTGTGACTGATAGAGGAGCCCAAACTGTTTAAAAGAAGTATGACTATTGCTATATGTATCATTTTCCGCAAAATGATGTCAGACGAAGTAGTATTTTTAATGGACACCAAACACATAGGTATCTTGCTTATAAGAACGTTTATCTCTTACAAAACTACCAGGCAAGTTTTACATCACAAAGTCACGTGTGTTGTAACTTATAGCGTCGATTACGCAACACGGGATCGTCAGCGTGTAAGCAAAGTTTCTTGTTTTTTACGATACTATATGAACTTGCTTCAAATGGACACCAAACACATAGGTATCTTGCTTATAAGAACATTTATCTCTCACAAAACTACCAGGCAAGTTTTACAACACAAAGTCACGTGTGTTGTAACTTATAGTGTCGATTACGCAACACGGGATCGTCAGCGTGTGAGCAAAGTTTCTTGTTTTTTACGATACTATATGAACTTGCTTCAAATGACCAATAAGAAGAGAAGGAGTTTGGTGTGCTTTAATTAGAAGATTCAAAAACAATTCTATAGAAGAGAAGGGCTACATAACTAATTTTCTTAACGTCTTTGGGGACCGTAGTTGTTTTATGCAATGTGAAAACCTCCACGTCCATTTAATTGCAGCTAACGAACCGTGTCACGATATTCTAATATTTAACTCTGATTTAGCAATTACAAAACAATAATCTACAGAGTCAGATCATTATAAATTGCATTTGTTAAAATACGAAGCTAAGTCCAGCTTCTTCTTTGCTGAAAAGGAACTATTCCTTGTACTAACTTAGTTTTGCGCTGCTTTAGTTGACAATCCTTCCGTGAGTTGTACAATGCTGAAGTGATTGCATGCATCTACACCTATTGTCATGCCAGAACTCCTCAACAACTACCCTTGCATGCTTAATAGCTTATAGTATTGTAAGTAATCTCTTAATTGAGTCATTTTCACCGTGTTGTGAGAAATGCTGTGAAACTCTTGGTGTTCCGGACAATAAACTTATTTCACGATAGCTGACTGCTCATACACTGGCTCATACGTGCATGTGACAAGAATTGCAAAATAACGCGGTTTCTAGTATATGCACTTTACTGCATCCTTTGACCAACAAAAAGTTAACAACAACGCGTCTATTTTTGCCGGAATAAGACTCGTGTTTTACACACAAGTATTTTTATGGAGAAACAGAGAACTGTTTATTTACCAACAAGAATGTTGCCACTGATAATGTAGCTGCATGTTTTATAACTGCATGCCGTATATGTAGCATCGAGAGAGGATGCCATTTGCGGTCTTCGAAATGATAATGTTTTAAAAAACTAAAAATTAAACTTTCTTAAGCAAACTGAGGAACTCTTTTCATGTTCGTTAACTGCTTTTACACATGAAAACGGAATGTTACGTGCAAATGTTAATGAATAAGGGGTACTTTATATAATATAGAAACAAGCATGCACGTACAAATATAAAGCTTAGCCAACAACCTCCAATTCTTAAGTGAGCGTTCTTCTAAAATGAAAACACTCGGGGACTTTCTAGTTTGCTTCAATGTTAAGCAAATCTCGGCACAATTTTTTTTTAACTGCAAGACCAAATTCTTTCGTGAGTAAAGTTAAGTATAACGTTATAACAAAGGATTGCGAAACTACTAGAATCTTACTTGCATTTGCCTTTTGTTTAGATTATATTGCTCTCACAAAGGAGAAACCAAAGAAAAATTGCGAAAGTTTCAATTATCTGCCATGTTTTTTTTGTAGATTATCTTGTTTTTGGACCAAGGAATAGTCGTAATAAAAACTGCCCAAATCTTATAGCCCCATTATTTGCTCTTACTCTTTTAGTCGAACTTATCTTTAAATTTGAAAACTACTAGTCAAGGACCCAGAAAGGGAATACTCCTTTAAAAAATTTGGTACATTACACTAAAACCCGCACAAAAACAAGTGGACTACGAACACACAAGCTGAAGTTATTCAACAAAGTTCCACATACATTAGAACAAAGTCAGCCTGAGAAATGAACAAAATGTTTCATATACACAAATTTGTGTGGCAGTTAGATTAAATAATTCTTCAAGGGACTGCTACGAATACCCCTCCCTTAATGTAATATCAGATTATTATTATCGTTAGTGTTTTAATCTATTCAGCTAAAGCTAATATCATGTCATGCAGAAAAGAAGAAGAAGAAGAATATGAAGAACAAAGACAACAAAAAAATAAGATGAACAAGAAAAACAAAACTTTAAAGTGTCTTTCTCTGACTCTATACATTATTGCACCATTCTACACTTTGCTTCGCATTAATTGTTTGGAACTTTTCTTCTTTACTATTAGAATCCTTTAGGCCTAATTTATACATGGTACTTTCATCGCACCAAATTCAATTCTCTTTGGCGCAGTGTCTAAATTTGGCACGGTCAAGCACCCATGTAACTGATTTTCTTACGATGAAGTTCGGTGAATCTCGCTTGTGCCGTACCACACGCTCAGGTTAACGCGTCATGCAAGTTCTGGCACAGTGCTTAACCAATGTGCCAGTTTACACATCGAGCTTTCAACGTGCTTTCACCGCGCCAAATCGAAAAACTTGAGTTCGGTGCGGTGAAACCATGCGGCACGATAACTAAACTAGACCTTAGATTTGACAACGAGCACAACTTTAACTACAAGTACATCTTTTTGGTTACGACCAAATTATTGACAATAGTTCGCAATATCGTTATAAGGTATAATATTATATAAAAGTGTAAAGTGTAATGTAAAGGGTCAAAATTCGTGGCCTTCCTCTGGTCAGGGCTCTGGTTTACTTAGAGAATTGCCAGGAACGTAACGAGGCAAATTTTATTAGCTTTGATCCCATTGTTTAAGCCACTTTTTGATCGCTGATTCCGAAATTTTCATAAAATTGACCCCAGATCCCACCCGCTTGATCCCTGATCCCAGCCCTCTGATCCCTGATCCCAGACCATTTTTGCCGTTGATCCCTGATCCCATATACCTCGTTACGACCCTGATTTGCTGAAGATCTTGCAGTCAACATTACGGTACTTGTAGTCAAATCAATGTCTCTATTAACTATACTCAACTGAAGCAGCCACGACATTTGCTACGCTACAGAACTTTAAAAACCGTATTTATGTTAAACCCTTAACTTGTCTGTCCTAGAGTGCTAGAATCTTCGATTGTAAGGGCAATTATCACAGATCTGTTGAAACAGAGGAGATGGCAGGGTTTCAGCAGACGCTAATATTCTCAAATTTTTATGAGTGATGCGGCGCTGTTTTATATTACAAGACTAAAAAGAAAGATATAACATAATAAAATAAGAACGGCAACAACAACATTACAATGTTTTGTAGTTAAAGTTAAATAGTTTTTTTGATGTTGCTAAACGACACGTATTGTGCTAAAAACAAATATAATTAAAAGTTCAAATATTCTAGAAGTATTAAAATTTTTGTTATTTAATCAAGCATCTTTAAAGCTTTTCAACTTGAAAACTACAATATGAAATTCCAAATGTCGCCTTTTAAAAAAGGTGTTCACTGAGCTAATCTAATAAATGCAGTTTCTTGTTAAGGTTGGTTTCCACAGTAACGTCAATTTCAGTTGTTAGAATGATAATAGAGCGATATTTGTGAACCATTTTTATCTTTTCTTTGTAAAGACGGTTTTTGTTACCTTAAGATTGAAAGATAGTAAAAGAAATGTACTGTATGTTACTGTTTCAATTGATAGATTTCAGTTTGCGTAAATTACATTAAAGTATCTAATATTATTGATATATCAAACTGTCTTGTCTTGAGGCGTAAATTAAGCTGGTTACAATTTAACTATTACGTTCCACACTTTTATACATATAAACACTGTACAGGTTGATCCCACGACTTTTCCCGTCTGCCGTTGTTTCTGGTCGTCAACATAGGTTTGGTCGGTCTGTCGGTAACAAAAAGCTGATAAAAAAATAATTCCGAAGCAGGTCAGTAGTGCTAATATGTAAAGTAAAGCCTGAAGATGTTACTTTGTGTAAATAAAAAGGGTGAAAGAGGCTCTTTTCAACTAATCAAACATAAATTGGAATGCAATTAAAAGAATTGATTGATGAAGAAATGTTGACGTGAACGGCTGTTATCACACTTCTTGACTCCGGCTTTTTTGGGTCGGATTTGAATAAACGAAAAATACAAAATTGATAGCATTAAACTGGAAAACAAGCGTAACAAATTGACGCGCAACCGTATTCAGCCAATTAATTGTTTTTAAGTACCATTAACTTTTCAAGTCAGGCATCTTGAGAAGCTAGAAGCTGTCTTAACTCGGTCGAGCGGTAGTCACACAAACTGATGATGCAGCTATATATCTTATATAATATATATCTATGTCCGACTCTTTTTATAAGAATGACTTATGTTGGGCTGAGTATTTCAGGTTAAAGACCTCAGTCTCAAATGTTCTGTTAATATAGTTTGTAAACGTGTCTGTGTGAATAAGTTAAAAGGCTATTCTTCACATTGTTTTGTATTCACCTTATATAAGCTCTTTTTTAAGAATGCCTTATTTTTTGGCTGAGGCGGACTTCTTAAACAGTTTGAGGATAGTGGTCTCAAGTGTTCTTAAAACGTTCTTTAACGCAATTGTTAGTATATTGGGTGTGTAGTTGTTGTATTCCGCCATTCGTACAAACCAACATGAAGCGAAAAGACGCTTTCTTTGAGTTGGCCGCTATCCAGCTGGCCACAAAAAATCGAAATACTATAATAAAATAATGAATTGATTCAAAACAAACCTGTACGTGCTTGACACTATAGGCAATGCTGTTCTGATAAACAATAGCTGAGACAGCAAGAATATCTTTCATGATTTTGTGTAGTATCTAAAACAATAGTTCTAAACCTTTGTCGGCCTCAATATGTTCTAAAAAAATTCTTAACTTTTTTGCATTTTGCAGTCTCATGTTCTTATAACAGGGATTCTCGTATGGAAATGGTGTATGTCTCTATGTGTCTTGCTATTGTTAGTTAAGCAAATTAAATACGAAACCGAACACTGCTTACCTCATGATATTTAGTAATGTTCTCAGTTCCTTCTTATTTTTTGAAAAATTAACGATTCCTTCTTAGTCTAAGCCTAAGATAAAAAATTTGCTAATAAAGATTAAAATTGGCAATTGCGAGCCTCGACTCTCTTAACTATATCTCATTAGTGTTGGGAAATTTGAACACTATAAACAGCTCAATAAAAACAAAGTCGTATAAAGCTGCGAGTGCAGGTAACATAATCATAATGTTTTGGTGGTGAGAATGTTTCCACATTCAAATGAGTTTCGATGGCAACGGTTAATTGGCTCGACGCTTGACCATAGATTAATGAGCTATTTCAAAAAAGATTTTGTAATTAGACGTTATTTTCAATTGAATTCAGATCTGTAAGACAACATGGCTAGGACCACGGTGTTTCTGTACTTAATTCTGAGAATTGACTCTCAAGAAAGGTAAATTCACGGTGGGTGTCACTATACTTTAGTTGCGAAAGTGTGTTTTGACACCGCTCTTTTTGTTGAACCAATTCATGTTGTAACGAGACATTCTACTTACTTATGCGTAATGCCGACTAAAAGAATCAAGGCTACCGTTCACCTTGGGCGGTGTTTTTATTTTTTCGTATGTAACTTCGTTAATACGCATTCGTTACCCACAAACCTATATATCAATGGAAAGCTTACAAAATTACCGAGATGATGGTTTTCGAAAAAGGTACAAGGACATGCACGTGTACAGCCAAAGGTGACGGCAAAACTTGGAAATTTAAAGTGTTAAATTGGTATCTTTACGTTGTAAATTTACAAAAAAAGGAAAATTTGGAATAGTAATATTTCTTAGTTATTAAGTCCGACAGATGCTATATTTTGATGATTCGAATGCTATATTCAACCACTTGCTAATTTATATTTGTGCGGGTTTGGTGTTCTAGAACGTTGAAAGTTTTAGAGTTTTATATAATACAGAAATATTCTTTAAACAACGAGCGTTTTCGCTGAACTGACGCGATATCATTACTAACACTATTTTTTCTCATTCGAGTTTCCCTAATCCTACTTGATAAATCACATTTAAGATTTAACATCCGTGGATTCATCTCGCATGTAACTTAATTAGTGCTCAAAGTGACTTTTAGTTCAATTTTCACTTCCTTTATTATAATTTTTTTTTACCAACTTAGACTAATTATTTTGAGTTTGAATTTGAAACTCTTTGATGTGGCTCGTGAAATTATGAGTACAGGAACTTTAACACTTATAACAGAAAGTCATACGCTTAATCTTCGGGTTTGCATTACCTAAGCCCAGGAATATACTTGTTCTTTTAAGAGCTTTAGTTAAAAAGGTTAACAAGGAATTTCCTAAATCCTGCCGGTAGACCACAAGACAGGAAACCCGAATGTGTTTCATTTCAGAAGTTAATTGTCTATGGCCCTGTCCACATGTACACTACTGAGCGCGTTTTTGTTTAAAGCCGCATACATTTCGATGTGTCAGGCCTTCTGTACACACTAAGACGCTGAGCGTTTTCGACAAAACTGCATCAAAGTGAAAACGCTCTCGAAAGTGGATCCAAGTGAAAACGCACGAGCATTCGTCTTCATGAAAACGGTATGAAAACGGTAGTGTCCTCACTAAAACGATGAACGTTTTCGGCGTCATTGAAAACTAAGTCAAATGAAAACTCATTATGTTCTCAATCCAACAATTTTTCCTTATTCCAGTAGCATAGTCAGTTAAGTATATCAGATCACGACCTACAAATAACTTTATGTGTTTATGTGTGCAACATTAAATTAACAAGATTTACCCAAAATACATAATTGGTAAAATTGATAACACTACGAAATTAACACCAAAAGACTGAATTCCTAATTACTTTATACAAATGCGCATACATTTTACCTGTATGAATTTTCAGGTCGCTTAACTAATAATATCATTCATGAAAAATTCGACTAAAGATATGTCGTCCGAACTTTTGCGATTTCGCGGTCTTATTCACCATGCATTTTGCTAAACATTTACACTGACATAATGTCCCTGGAACAAACTAATTGTTTGAGCTTTCTATCAGATGATAATATGTACTTGTAGTACATGTTATCATATCTCGGGAGTGTTTTTGCAGTCGTTATTCTTCCCGAGGAGTGTTTTTTCTTTGTTTCGTTGTTTCCTTCTATTGACCATGTATTTCCAACCGACATTGCCAATCTGTATCTTTTAATCTTTGATTGAATTAGCTAGATTCCTTAGATATGGTTTTCAATATAAATAGAAAAAGCTTGTGGTAGTAAAAATGACATTTACGTTTAATTAAATGAATAATTAGCAGGAATGACTTTTAACTATTTCTTCGTTTGACTTCTGTTTTTCGTTCGTGCTGGACGAAAAGAATGGAATCCACACTTTGCAACTAGAAGGAGTTCCATAAAACTTTAGCTCTAATGAAGTAAATCTTATACGAGGACGATTGTAAACATCGCATTGCAAAATTTCCTTTAAAGAAAGCTACCATTTATGTTTCTTTTAAAATGCGCTGAAGTTTATCCATTCAAAAAATATGACTTTTGGATGCAAAATCTTAAGAACTGACATCCCTCCGAATTAGAAGCCGAACACAGTTTTTTCCCTGAAATTTTGTCCATTTAAAACTTAGTAAGATAATGCAAAAGAATAAAAAGGTGGTTACCCGCACCCTAAGGAGCAAACTTTTCTGCGAATTTGCAGCTTCTGGGAAGTTACTCAAAGTAATGCATTTACAGTGTTACGGTTAAACAAAAGAATCTCGTACAAGGTTTCAATAAGCAAAATTGCACTGAAAAAATAGTAATGAGTACAAACTAGCATACAGTTAAAAATTTGGAAAACTTAATCAAGCAGCAACAAAAACAGGCTGCTATAGTTGTCAAGCCCTAAGATTTTACTCGTATTTTTGTTTTCTTACTATATTTATACTTCCAAACATAAAAAATTACTTATATTTTGAGCTGTTACGCTTTGCCTAAGTTGAAGAATGAGCAAATGTTGTCGTCGGGTCGCCATATTTGTTTACTGGAAAAAGCTTTGCAAAACGTGGTGAGTATAAGAATTTTACGTCTTTTTAATAGGGAGAATTTTGAAAAAATATAATTATTTTCCTCTTTTTTTCCGTTTTCGTTTTGAACGATCATTATTTGATAGTAATATTTGTAACGCTTTCCAGAGTATAAACAGGCGAACACCCCGTGGTTTTATATAATGCGCATATCGGATGCGCAGAGGCCAAATTTTGCGAGATTAACTCTTGCCGAAATATTCAACGTGAAATCATCTTTAGTTTGGGGGATTTGAGAGCCGACTCAACTTTATGGAATCAAAACTGTTTCTCTTTTGTCAAGACCGTAGAACACTTGAAGTTTAAAGACAGAATAACTGCTTTAGTTACAGGTGAGTTTTTGATTTGCGACAAATTTTAAAAGGAAAACTGGAGAAGGCTTTCCCTTTCTCGGAGCTCGTTGAGTTTTTTAAAGGTTGAAAGATATCGACGCATAATTGTTAATAAATTTTAGTTCTTACTTTTTAATTTTCTGTTTTACGATTGCAAACTATACAGACTAAGCTATTAACACAACAAATGCTTCAAGATTTTGACTTTCTTGTCATGTAACTAAAACATGATTTAAGTGTTATCAAAATGGTCGTATCATATTCTACTGATCTAAAGAGGTGTCCTTTTGCTTCTTA
Source organism: Umimayanthus nakama (assembly GCA_027574985.1). Classification (NCBI taxonomy): domain Eukaryota; kingdom Metazoa; phylum Cnidaria; class Anthozoa; order Zoantharia; family Parazoanthidae; genus Umimayanthus; species Umimayanthus nakama. Next base: position 49,262 of record JAOBRG010356572.1, read on the forward strand.
AACGTTTGATAGTTTGCAATAAAAAAATTAAAATCAGTTTATAGATTGTATTTCTGTTTAAAACATCTTGAATTTCTTCTTGGAGTTCGATGTCTTTTGACCATCAATTTGTTTGAAAGTAATAAATGTTATTGAAGCTAATACATATTCGATTTAGCAAGTTGCGGTTTAACAAAATCGTGTAAGAGGTTACGAAAAGTCGTACAAGAGCGAGAAAGATTGTCTTGCGTGCAGAAATATTTTACTTAGACCATAAAAGACGAAACTTATCCTTTGAGATCCTCCCTAATGGAAGGTGCAACTCTATATATCAAGATGATTGCGATAATATTCGTGGAAACTGTTAATCAAATCTACATCTTTTGAAAAAAAAATCAGATAAAACAGTATTGGATATAACATTACATCACCTCAAAAATTAAGTAAAATGATAACTTTGGTGTAGCGTTTGAAGTCTACATCGCAAACTCTGATCAGTGTAGGCAGACAGTATGATTCATATAATTTCTAATTCATTTTTTTGTTTGAATGCCTTGAGTAGAAGATCAGCATTAAAAGAGAAAAACTAAACACAAAGTTTTTTCAGCTTAAAGCTTAAATATTTTCTTTCATTTTTTTTGAATAATAGAAAAAAAATACATTTACAACATTGAAGCTTTCGAACTATGCTTTGTTAATTTTTACTGCTTTGTTCATTTTTAGCCGAGGGCTAGATGGCCCAATTATCTGCATATAACTGTTGTTTATAATAAAATCTGACGTTCTAGAAAAACAAAAAGGCAAAATGTCATTTTAAGGAAACGGAAAAGCGGAGATAACAGGTTTCAACAAGTCTTTTATGTGGAAAATGGAAACGACTGTCTGAGGATCTCGCAAACATAGATATTTTATTCAACGAAACTTTTAGAAAGCTTATTCTCAATTTATATCGTTTTTCGCCGAGTAATTTACGACTCTTTGAAGTGTTCTTTAGTCTCCGCTGCTCTTATGAAAAACGTAAGTATATCCGGACTTTTTTTCATATCCTCCCCTGCAAAGCTGGCTGTTAATGATGTTTTTTGATGGCTGCAACCACGAGCTTTGTTATCTTACTTAATTCTCTTATGTTTAAGACAGTAAACCACTTCAATTCACTTGACATTTCGTCAAAACATGTATTTTTTCTTTGAATTTACTGATTAAGACAGCTGAAACATCCTAATGAATGCGAAGTACGCATTTGCCAAAGTACGGCTGAAAACCAAAAAGAGCTTTCTATACATAAATCTATCTCCATATGCTGCAAAATATCCCCGACTCGGCAGGATTCTCTCTTTGTTTATATTAAGGTATCAAGGACAGTGGCGGCAAACGCTAAATGATCAGTTGTGACAATAACTGAATGAGTTCTTTTCTTTTTAAGTTTACTGCTCTTTCAATACTATTATTCCTTTCTAAATTATAGTTTTCAGCCGCACACGTATTTTCAAAACAGACAGTTTTTGTTTTTCCACGAAAGTAAACTCTATACCATTGATTTCATGATGTGCACCTCATTTTTTATGTATTGTTTTGCTAGAATAACTGTTTTTTTATGTATTTTCAAATGAAATGCAGATCACAAAAATATACTGAGCTATCTCAATCAAATGTTAGATCGTGATCTAGAGTTGCGGCAGATACTTGTTTTAAACGAGGTAGTTTTTAAATAAATATTTGAAAAATTACCACTTTCACCGCCATTGGCACAACATCGTTCCTTTAAGTGCCTCCATCTCCCGAGAGTATGACCCTGGTAGGAACGGGTGCCGTGACACTTACATTCTGGGTGGTGAAAATAAAGAAAGAAAGAAAGAAGACAGGGAAAATCGGCTATCCCTTAATGTTTGTTTTTAACTCACATGGCGTTGGGAGGAAATTTCTTTTTTCATCAAAATGACCGAATACGCGTGATTATAATGTTTGTTATCAGAGTGAGCTATTTCAAATTTTGCATACTGTTTAATCTTTGCCAAAAGAACGATATAAGTTAAGTCATAGTATGACAGCTAAAAGTATAAGCTAGAGCATTGGTTTTAAGTTCACATAAATAAAGGAAAACAAAGCAAAACACCAAGAGTTCGGTGCATTTTTGTGTTTTCAAGTGCAAGACGTTTTCAAGTTTTGCCAATATTGCCATTAGTTTAACCCGCTTGAATGTATGATTTCTAGTCATAATAGCTCCAACCCACGTACATATGGACGTCAGAAATTACAAGCTCGATAGCTATTACCTTTTGTATTAGTCAATCGGGTAATTTGTTCAACATTTTATGCTTTGTTTTGAGAAATAGCGCGGTGTCTCTTGTAGTTATCCGGAAATTCACCGACCTGCAGACCGTTTGACTGTAACCGCTCGTTGATGAACGGTTCAACCTTTGATGTTTGTTTACGAAAAAAATTACAATTTTATCCAATGAATAATTATCTGAGTAAACACAAAATATGGGCAAACAGCTGATACTAAGTAAGGCCTCACACTCGTAAGCTTTTAATACCTGTCTGGCGTTCTTTAGCCTTAGGCCAACTTAAAAAGCTCTCGTTTTCTCAAAAACTAAATTATAACTGACATGAAATAATTTTAGACTCTTTAAAAACACTATAAATTTTAAGAACAACTGCTTCCCAGTAGTCTGGGTATTGTCAACTAGTGTGGAAGTGGAACGATTTTTCGCGCGAGAGATTTGGGAAACAGCCGACATTTTGAGCATTGGCCCGCTTCGTCAGAGCTGACCGCTCCAAAACTCTATAACCCGTTTATAGGCTGTTTAGACTCTACAAAAACAGCTTTTAACAACCTTAAAAGTGAGCAAGGAGAACAGTTGCCCAATTTGTGTTTAAAATATACAATTGTTAGGAGTATAATGCGAAAAGTGTCTACCATGCAGGATCTGATCATGGACGATCTACAGTAAGAGTTCATGGCTCCAATCAAAGGAGCGTATGAAAATTAAGGTGTCTTTTACCCCTAAGCAGTTTTAGTTAAGTTTAGCACTTTTAAGTATGTCGAGATGAACGGCAAAAAAAGAAATCAGTTCGACCATTACTTCCCCCGAAACTAAGCGTCAAAGTCGGGAAAACAGGCACAATTTTTTGAAATGACCGGGTCCAACGTTTACTTGGGGAGTGGTGACTAATGTCATATAAGTAATCTCGCTCCTTTCAATTTCCCGCTCGATTTTCATTGTCTCTTCGCGTCGGTCGTGTGTTTCTTGTTCACTTTAGATTGGTTCTTTTGACGCAAACTGCATGTAGCAAAATTTAAAAGGGTTGGTGCGGTTCACTTCCTGTATCATGGGTTACTTGTCTGACGTCGTCAGCCAAATTTAATATTCAGTCTCAAATTTCATTAAGCGCGCGGCCAGTTTCAATTTGAGTTCAAGTTTCCCCAACTTTAGCGTCTAACTGAATCTCGGGGGTAAGAATTGTTTGAATCATCGGATCTTTTTTTTTCTGCCACTCACTTCAGTTTGCTCGAAATTGCTAAAATTAACCAAAACTGCAAAAGGGTTGTAGACACTTTAACGTTTTTACTATTTTTAAAATATACTAAGATTGTGTAGACGCGCCAGCAGTAATGTGCACAAGGTGTTTATGAGAAATCGTGTTTTTTTTATAGCTATCTCTTATTAAAACTTGATGAAAATGTCCGCATGAGTACTGACAAACACTCTTTTAGAAATTTTGATACTTTTTGAAAAACTTACTCGTGCAAATTAATTCCAAATTGCACTTAAAGTCGTATGATTACCTCTACAAATATTCCACTCCTGCTTGTTCGGTATGAGCTTATGATAGCTGACTCGGTGCTGCGCAAAGCTCATATCCACCGTGAGTTTGTCGAATAATTGTTTAAATGTAATTGACATATACAAACTATTTATTACGCCGAAGAGAAAACATAATTACTCCGAAAAAATACATGTTCAAGGTAATTGGTTTCGATATTAGAATATTTTGTGCATGGCCGATTTAAATACAATCTTCTTTCTCTATTTCGGGACAACATTGTAATTGGCTCGTCGGCTCTAACTGATCTTCTTTGTTTTGTCCCGAATGATTGGACAAGACTGTGCAAGAGAAGAGTTTGGGTGTTCTTTTGGTAAATAAATACTAGGTAATGCAATAGGTGAGATTACACATGTACACGGCTACACGCACTATTTACTGTGGTGAAACAGCTCTTTTACATGTACAGTGTTAAACTGCCTAGCGTGTGCGACCAACATTACCGGAAGAAAATTCGCCGTGGTATACGCGTGACAAGTAGCAAGCCAGTGAGCAGGGTCTATGAAACACTAAGGTAAAATATCCAATCGCGTTACAGATTTTGACCGACACGTGGAATTTGGTGCCAATTTAGTGAATTTACCGAGCAATTTAACACAATTACTGCCAGTTTATGTGCAAAATCCCCAAACGAGGTCAACCCGATGTTATTATATTTAGCATGGTAGTAAGATTTTCGGAACCTGTATAGCCTCAGCTAATGATTTCGAACGAGATACAGTGGAATTTGCCACGCGTCATTTGTATCTTCCGTATACACACGAGCCTTTGGGTAGGAATACTAATTGGTTCATGATCTACAAAGTTGTATACTAAAAAGTTCTTAATTGGTGAAGACATTATAATGACGTCATTAAATAGCATTTTTAGCCTGCTCTTACTTAGTCTCATTTCTTTCTGGTTTATTGCGATAAATGAGAAACAACATAACCCTAACGAAAGTTTATCAAAGGAGTGAAACTCTTTATCACTTAACTTCTGACATCTAGATTTCCTTGTCACAATGACGTCATAACAAGACATTCGTTTAAATTATCAGTATTTAAAGTGTATTACTTATCATATTTTCAGTAGACAGTTCGATGTAATAGTAATTAGAAAGCGCTTTTAAAACAATGAAAAACAAGAAAACACGATTTTTAATTCTAGGAGCTGTCTTTTTATATCATTGAAATGCTTATTTGAAGTTATGTTCTGGGTAGACAGGAGATAAGTGTATTCGATCAACCAAGTATTTGTATGTGAAACAAAACTTGCTATTAATTGACGGCAAAAAGTGTGGTCCGAAACAAACCTCCGGAAAGTCTGGTTGCCATGGCAACGAAGTAAAACCCTTATAATTTTGCTGTTGTTGTTGGCAATACTTGGCGGCAGTGCTTGCGTGCTACTTTTAAAGGTAACTTAGGTCCTGCAAAAGCTAGCCACGACTGGCACAACATCTAAAATACCTAAAACTCCCAGAATGCAATACTGTCAGCATAACCTAAATTAAAACTAATAAAATAGAGCATGCTTAGAAAAATTTTAACCCAATTGTTATCATAAGACCAATAAAATACTATTTTAACGAATATAAGCCTTTACTTTCAAACATTTGTCTAAGATTAAAAACTAGAAAAGTGAACTCTCAATTTCTTGTTGCCATGGCAGCAAATTAGGAGACATTGTCTTCAAGTGCATGTCATCATCTCTGCCATAGAATGTAACAAAAAGTCACCGGATTTGGCGTTATTTTTTTTAATCTAGTAAGTTAAAATCGTTGGAAGAGCAGTTTGAGCCCCTTCCCCCCCTCCCCCACCATCAGGATAGGGTTGACTCCTAACTCGAAACCCGATAACTCGAAACCCAGATAAATCAAAGCATTGTTTTCTTCTCTTCAGGTTCTTTGTGATGTAATTTTACCCTCTATAAGTGAATAAGTTAAAATGTCTTAGGGCATGATATTTAGCGCTAAACTTTCTGAAGGGCAATTACGTTATAACACTTGTGGTTTTCATGCTTATTTTCTTCTTTATGCTCTGGCTTACATTGCTAGAAGTCTTACAAAAAACATGTATGAGCAAGAGAGACAAGCGTGTGAAGCATTAAATGGCAGCTGCTAAATGGTCTTAGTTTAAGGATGTACAAATCTACGACCAACGTTATTGTGTTGTCTACTGGTTGTAGCCTGTAACCTTAGCACGACCTTTTGCTATCTTATATGTTTCATTTATTACTATTACGTCTATTGATAGAAATGACAGGTAAGAAATTACGAACTGCTCGGTGCCTTTGTGTATGAACAGATAAGATGAGTATTAATAGTTACTTTCTGGACTTAGTATCACTCAGTTACAAGATGAACAGCATTATATTTTCCTTCTAATTGATGGCAAATAGTAATATGTATACGCCTTTGTTTGCAATTCAACCCGGCCGGATATGCGTTTGTGTGAATGTTGAGCGTATTGTCTGATCAGTTTCCTCAGCGGTACTAGGTTAAGGGAGAACAGCATGCATAAATTTGGTCATCATATTTAGAAGAACTAGAGAGGATCATTAAAGGAGAAAAAAAATCGTAAAACACAAGACACACCGTCCCTGGTTATGGTCACAAAGTGCCATCCTTTGGATCAGGATTGCATAGGATCGTTTACCCCCCTGTCATTTTTCGACCCTAGTTATCTCCGAAAGTTCTTAATATACTTTTGAATCTTAATCACATACGGTACTGTGTTGCTAAGATTCGACATTCTGTGTTGCAAAGTACTTGTGTTTCGTAAATTGTCATCATTTGTGCATCAGAAAATTTTTTTTGAAAAGATAACACGCCCCACTCGACCTGAAAAAAACCTCCAGCAAAGGGGAAGTTCTTAGTTATACGATCAGCAAAGTTAAAGTAATCAGACAGCTGAAGTAATTGATCGCATAACGATAAAAACTATTTCTTTCAAGTGATTAAACAAATGTTTCAGTTTTAAAAGTTCGTTTGCCTTCTTTATTTAACTGTATCAGTTAGCCTCTCGTTTGTTAATGGTCATGTTTTAGTTGAAATTTAGGATTATAGTTTTTCAACCTTCTCTTATATTTGAGCAGATAGGTTCCCATAGACGATCAGACTAATTTCATTGCTCCTCTTTAATTTTCATTTTCATGGCTTTTTTCTTTTCTTTGTCCTTTTTTTTCTTTTTTCCTTTATTCTCTTTTTCCTTTTTCTTTTATTTCGTTTCTCTTTTTTCACTTTTTTTTCTTTTTTGTCTTTTCTTTTTTTGTTCTTTTTGTATGTCTTGTTCCTGTTCTACTTGTTTTTCTTCTTCTTTTTCTTCTTCTCCTTCTTCTTCTTCTTCTTCTTCTTCTTCTCCTTTTTCTTCTTCTTATACTGCTTTTTCTTTTCTTATTGTTCAAGGTTTTTTTTAATTTTAAACAGATAATTAACCTTATGAAAAAAGCTTAAACGATAGCTTGCTATAATCGTATTTTGGTTAAATAGTTTAGTATAATGTGAAATGAGACTGATACCAGCATTCTGACACCGTAGGTTAAAACTTTCACAAGATCAAAGTATGCCGTCACTGAACCTACTCCAAAAGATACTTGGACAGCATAATTTAATGCTGAAAATTCATTAGCACAAAAAAAGTGCCGCCAAGGATTGATTGTGTCAACTTGTCCAACCAAAGTCAACAAGAAGAGCTTCAGTAATAAAATCTTTCCGACAAGCCTACTTATTACAACAAAATGCTGACACCCAACAAAAAGTTCTATAAAATAATGCGCTTGATAAAACCGGTGCGAGAAGTGCTTTGCGTATTCAACTATAAAAAAACGGTGTTACGCTTTTGGATATCGGTGGATTGTGGACTGGAGGTATAGCCTCAGGTATTGGTAATTTTCTTTTTTAATATTTTAAACAAGTTATGCCCGAAAAGATACAATTAAGGTGATCTTTAAAACTCTGTGACGAAATGCTCAAAATCCGAGTTAGCGGTCGAGCTTGACTTTGTTTGTTTTTCAAAATTACTTTGAAGCTGTGTATTGTTTTCCAGCAGAGTAAAGATTTTCTTCAATAAGTGTTATTAGAAAGTTTAGCTCTACTTTAAAGAGAAGACACAACTAAAAAATTTAGAAAATTTTCATCAAAATAATTGAAAAACGAAACCTATAAATGCGAACACAGATGCCGTAAAGTTTTGAGTACGCCATGTCACCTACCTACAGATAAAACACAGTGTACTTGAACAAAAACGCAAATGATTTTCTCATTTATCGTTCAAAGATGCTAAGTAAGATAAAAAGTAAGACACCTCAGACAAGTACTTGTATCTAGCTTTAAGTTAATGCATGACAAAATGAGATCGTTTCGAAGTTTAAGTTTACCAAAATCTGAAGCATTTATTTAGTATCGAGATGGAATACGTAGAAGTAATGAGTTTGGGTAAAATTTCATTAAATCTAAATGTATTTTAATGTATACCAGCGTTCTTTATCATCATTTCGTATGCAATTTCTTTAACTCCTTAATACAAGGCGTAGTTTTGATGCGCATGGGGCATTCAATCTTAGTAGCGTCTCAGACAAAACAAGACAAACATCAACTGTAGCTCTACATTCACTCTTAACCTTAAGATGGAATGACCTCACGCCTCAAGTATCTAATAACGAACTAGTGCCTAATCTCTTCTATATATAGTTCAAAAATTGTATTTTTGCGGATTTAATTGTCTGAAACTTTCAAGTTTTGTATCAGTTCTGCATGCATAATTTCTATTTTATCTCTCCTGAACTACAAAATCTCAATTTATTCTCCGTCGCCTGCCAACCTAAATCTAATCCAATTCACACAACTTCCTTATGTTCTAAAGAGATAACATAAAATTAATTGCTTGTCTTATAGGTGCCTTATTGATTTATTATAAGGGTTGGCGCTGTATTTTTAATATATACACTTTCCTTCATTACGAAGCAACTCGCACCTCGTTGTCAAGCACCATATAAAGAGGCCGTCTTGCCGAAATTGCTTAGCAATGAGCTGCTGACACTAACGTGTTCGATCAGTCCGCTTTCAAGTGGTAACAAAAATAAAAAAAATAACAAACTAATGCGTATGAATTACGATCTTGAGTTTCGGAAAACATGCACTTTGAATAGAGGACCGCAAAACCAGTACAAACTTGGTAAAGTGGGGGGGGGGGGGGGGGG
>JAOBRG010356573.1:0-33425 GCA_027574985.1 Umimayanthus nakama
GGCCTCCAGCCCCCCCCCCCCCTTTGGATCAGCCACTGATGATGGCGAGAAAAGCTCCGCATGCATCATTGTATTCATATTGTACTCACTTTAACGTAGCGATGGTTTAAATTTAGCAACACTTAACTTTGGTGCACTTTGGTTTGGCAATTTTTAGAAAAATTGCTAAATTGGCAAAACTTGAGTGTCCCCAGTATTTCATACAATAAGTTAGTTAAGTGGCCTGTCTTGTTACCATGGTGACCAATTATTTTTTCTGTGGCCATGTTTCTGGACGCGGATTTTGCTCTGTGAAATGTAAGTTCTCCATATAAATACAGTTCATTCGATGCAAACTAAAAGGGAAAGTGACACAGTAAATGAATGGAAGTTATTTTTGAGTGAAACTTTTCGCTGTGAAAGAAGTTACGCACCTGCTAGTAATCTAAGGGGAAACGCAGTTCCGTAGGCCTGAGTTACAGCTCAAATTTGTAAAGTTAATTAACTCAAATTGTAGAATAAGTTTGTTTGCTTGATAAGACATCTAAGGTTCATCCTTCAGACACACTTAATAATAAGAAGCTTTTTTCTAACTCTTGTCACCAACAAGAATAGAGGAAAATTTTTTGAAGAATTTGATTGGAGTATCCGCAAAACATCTGACGTATTTAGTTCTGACTAGACAAGAGGCATACAAATAACGAAATCAGTAAAAGATTTTATACGCCGACCGTAGCGAATTTTATCGCTTGCGAACCATGTCGTATTTAATTGCTAGTATCTGACATGCTAGGTATCGACGGTTTTATACGCCAGTCTCTACGATTAGCGAAGTTTTTTTTATCGCAGTAGATGACACACGTAACGAATTTCGCCAATCAGTGCGATCGGCGTATTAAATCGCCGATATAAATTGTAAGCGCGCTCAGTGCGAAAAACAAATTTGAAGCAGTGCGGGTAGCCAAAAAAGTTAAGTTGTCAGAAAGTTTGAAGCCAAGTGACGTCACAACTGACGTAAAGAAGAATGTGTTGACTCCTTGTAAACGAGAGGAGAACTTTGTTTTTCATCTGAGATAAACTTCTGTATAATAATCTTTTGCTTTTTTCTCCCTTCCCAGCCTTAGCTTTGGACTTTTTCAGAAACACTTCCATATAAGGAATTGTTTTTCTAACTCTTTTCACCAATGAGAATCGAGGAAAATTAAAAGATGAGTTTGATTGGAGTGTCCGCAAAACACCGACGTGTTTGGTTCTGATCAACGGAGACGCATATAAACTCAAATAAGGGGAAAAAATTTATTTCATGTTTGGGACGAAGAAGGGAAACATTTGATCTAGCCGAGAAATATTCGGAGTCAAGAAAAAATATCTACCGCAGCTGAGCTAAAAAAACTCGGTTAAAGGTGAGTGAAGAAAACGGGTAAAGCAACAAAAAGAACTGTTAATAAAACGTCCTATAAGATCTTAGGAAGCGCTAGTGATGGTGTTAGCTGAAATTCAGTAATAAAAAGCTTCCTGCTTTAAGCAGAATCTTGAAAGCTCAGAAACTGTAAGACTAGTTTTGGAAAAAAGTTTTTTCTGCGTTTGCGAGTACGCTGAGTATGAGTATGATTAACCAAGGTCGATCTGTAGTGTTTTTTGCCCGTGAGATCTGGTCTTCAGCTGACATTTCAAGCATTAACCCTTCGTCAGAGCAGATTGCTAGTTTTTTATCTAACTATGTGTCATTGAGTGCGTTTAGGCTCTTGAAGCGGGCGGACGAAGGAAGAAAGTAAACAAAGCCAATTGTTTCCCGAAAAACAGTAATCTACCAGCTTATTTTCAGAGTAGTTGTTCATGTTGTCTAAGTGTCAAAGAACCGTCTGAATGTAATTTCAAATCGTAATCGCAAGGAATTAAAGTGGGAGTAAAACCGAGGTCAGTTTGTCTCTGGTAGAGATTTTAATATTTACACACAACTTATTTTTTGTGAAAAATATAAGGAGAATTTACAAACTTGGGTTAAAGTTTTTTGAACAAGACTTTATAAGGTCAAACAGAGAGGAACAGTTTGGGTTGTCTGATCCGTCAAGTAATTCATACCAAACAAAACTTGTCGGAAAAGTTCAGTTGGTCGAAAAATTTACAATCGCGCGATTTCGTAAATTTGCAAGTTGGGTTCAAGTGGAACCCAGGCTCGCACGGCTTACCTTGCCACACGGCAGTTCCAGCTGCGCGAATGTAAAGGTGCGAAAAATACTTCCCCAGGTCACAAACTTACAAAGAGAAAAATACATACACAAAAGACAAGGACAGGGTAGGCTGGGATAGGATAGGATAGAATAGGATAGGATATGCCAGGATAGGATATGCCAGAATAGGATAGGATTGGCCAGGATAGGAGAAGAGAGGATAGGACCGGCTAGGCCGGGATAGGATAGGCAAGGGCAGGATAGGATAGGCTAGGCCAGTAGGTTTTAAAAAACCTACTCACATATTTTGCATTGCTTACTAATTTTATTGAAACTCTCTTATTTATAAGTAGTTCATAAAAAAACCAAAATAGTCCACTTGCGTTTGGATAATGGTTTTGAGATGATAATAGCCAACTGGCTACGGAAGCTGTGACAGTGCCAAAATTGAAAAAGAATGTCTTGTGAACTTCACCGAAACAGGCAAGTCTGCACATACACCGAAAGTCACCATACGTTCTCTTTTGATTTTGTTGACACAAAAATTGCATAAAAATAATTTATACAATGAGGGCCAGACTACAATACACTTAGGGTCCTTCAAGACAGACTGCCTAAAGAATTTTGGCATGATAATAAGGGAAAAAACACCTACTGAGTTTATATGTTACAATATCAAACAGGACTGTCTGAGTTGTTAAAATAAAAAAAAATAATGCTAACATATTTTAGCAAAATTTTAGGTCTATAAAAGCGGACAGTTGGTTTACATGGCTGTTGCATCGGCTACAATGCTAAGCCAGGTATAAAGGTAGTTCTTTAGAAAAATCTTTCAAAATTTAAGAGACCGACCAACTTCGACTGGTTCCCTCCCTGCTTGACATATAATTCGGGGCAAAGCTCTAGCGTTCACCATTCTGTATAAATGCATCAGTCTTGAACTTTCCGTCCAGAGCTGTTTTTACTTTCTTCAATGATCTGCAGTTCAATTTCTTTTACCTGCTTCGTAATGATCGGTTTTTTAACGTTGCTTCATTATAATGTTTAGGGTTTTTTGCCTTTTTCATTCATTATTGTAAGTAGAAAGGCATCCAAAACCGCTTACTGCAATTTTTTGCACTCTTCACAAACCGCTCCATGGCACAACGTTACCGACAGTTGTCGCTGTACAAGAACCTATCGAAAGTGTGACATATCAATTTCGTGACCGTTTCTCCTCACGATCGAAACTGGTCCAAGAGTCTACTGAAAAGATGTTTTAAAAAATACTAAACAGAGATCTGTCCACTATGTTTTTATTTCGAACGAGAGAAGCTAGTCCAACTCAGCGTAAATGAGGAGGCCATATTCGGACCGACAGACGCAGCGATTGAACCGAAGTTTGTCCAAATATGGAGTTACTAAAAATAGCGCAATTGTAATTCTGATGGTGGACCATGACCATTCAGACTCCACTATTTCGTGCAGTATTACAGGTCTCGCTGACTTCTATAGTGTAAATACACGAGCTGGTTTACTTTGAAAGATAAAAGAATATTACAGAAAATCGCCGCAAGTAACTGTAAGTACTAGTATGTTCTACTTTAAAAAAATAGTCGTATGCATTGCACTTTTTAGTAAATGATCAAGAGTTGAAAACTTCGGAGACAAGCAAGCTTTTATTCGTGCGCATTACTTCGTTTCGCTTCAGAAATTCCTCTAAATAATAGTTCAGTACATCGAACGTAGCTTGTTGTTTTCAAAGATATTTGACATTGAACTGAAAGTCTGATTAGAAATGTTGAAAGTTGCACTAGCAAGGTTCTGTTACTATTAGAGTTAACAGAGCTTGAACTAAAAGCCAGACAAACTGTCGTTTACAGGGAAACTAACATCTGCATGTATCGTCTCTCAGTCGTTACGGTTGCTCGCGAAAAACGAAATGAATAATTATATAAGTTTCAAACAAAGCTCAGTTCTTTTCTGGGACAAATCATGTAACAGTGTGTATGACATCTGTCATTTTATCAATTGAATGCGACTGTTACTAAACTAGTGCAACAAACAAAATTTGGCCGAAACACAAAAAGTGTCGTTTATGTTATGTGTCTTTGACCTCGTGTTTCTCATAACCATTTCGAGCTTGGAGCTCTTCATTTCTTTTTCTCCGTTAAATGTGTCGAGGCTATCACATTCGATTACTTTTACCGATGTTTCGTCACTTTTCTGAAATTAAGACAGTATTCGCAACTTTTAATCGCTTGCCTAATTTTTCGTGTCTGGCAATGGTAGGAAAGGGTTCCATCAAACTTTTAACATGCTGCCGAAGCCATGCTTTTTCAATCTTGCTGTCAGACATAGAGTAGAATAGGATAGGAAAGGAAAGGAATGGACAGGCTAGGATAGGATAGGATGGGATAGGATAGGATGGCATAGGATAAGATAAGAAAGGATAGAATAGGATAGGAAAGGAGAGGACAGAACAGGATAGGATAGGATGGCATAGGATAAGATAAGAAAGGATAGAATAGGATAGGATAGGATAGGATAGGCCAGGAATGGATTGGAAAGGATAGGATAGGAAAGGAGAGGACAGAACAGGAAAGGATAGGATAGGATAGGGTAAAGTACTATCAGACATTTGTTTAGTGCTTGTAAGTCCTCTGTATTATCATAAAAAGTTTTTGGCAACTTACCGCGCGAAAGTGTCGACAGTATACGATTCATTGAAATTTCCTCATCTGTTCACTCATCTATTTTGTACTAGCAAAAGGGAGGAAAATAAGTATAAAAAGTATATGAAAATGTAATCTTTAAGTTTAATATTTCAAAATTTAAAAATGTTAAATAGAACAAGCGCAGTAGTATAAAATCGGGTAAAGCATTCCAAACCTTTGCGGTAATTAAATGAGAACTTAATCCTCAACGTTCAAGCAACAATATTAAAATTACGTAACTTGCATCCAACCGAGAGCTCGTGAAGGAAATGTCTGGTCTGTCTTCAAAATCAGTAAAAAACGCTCTCGAAAGTTCTGATTGTGTCGAAACAGCAAAAATCAACTAAACATAAAAGTCAGATGCATAACCTGATAACTGTAATATAAGGCATGAGACTGGATGACAGTCAAGGGCGGTATAAATCATGATTTTCTACAACCTTAACGCTGCAATAATATTGCAGGTCGAACACAACTTTTAAAATAAATCCTCGGACTTTGTACTGATCCGTCAGCGAACAAAATTCTGTGGAAGACCTTGAAAGCCCTTCAAACGCAGCGGCATTCAAAATACCTCGGCACTGATCTACAGTATGATAGTTTGGCTAAAGGACAAAATAAAACGATCTGGAGAAAACGATAGACTGGTCCAATCTGTGGCAAATGCTGTTTAACCGTGATACGTGCAACGTACTAATGATCTTTCGGCCATTGCATTCCGTTGTACATCAGTTTATCCTAGATGGGACTGTGTTAGAGTCCGTTCATCTTGGTTCATCACCATCAGTACCTTGGCATTGAACTGACCTCAAACCTAAACTGGGGAAAGCATATCTCTAATAACATCGTCGGAAAAGCAAACCGCAATCTTGGATTCCCGGAAAATGTCCTGGAACTGTTAAAACCCAGGCCTATACTTCATTATAAAGACCACGTGTTAAAAAATCAGGCCTATACTACATTACCGTATTTACTTGAATAAACGCCGCGGCGTTTATAAAATTTTTCATGATTTTGGTGCGGCATTTACTTGAGGGCGGCGTTTATTTTAAATGCTGTTATTTTTTTAAACAACCAACCATGACTTTACTCTAAGGTACCATTCTCTGTCTGGCAGTACCTACCAAGCTTTAAGTTTTAAAACAACAACTCGTTGCGCTCGCAAACACGTGAGAGAATTCAGATAAACTCAATGCTGCGGATTTTTTCAGGGCCTTTATAACTTTAATCTTAACAGTTTTAAGCAATTCCGCTCTGCACTTGTAAAAAGTGAACTACATAAATTTGATGTTTCAGTTGGTTGTCCGTGGTTTTCTAGATTTCCAAGTTTACGCTTACATTTCAAATGTAAACTGACTGAAATATTAAAAAACAGATACTATAGATATTTCAGTTCATTGTTTGTACCGTTCAAGCTTTGCATTTTTTTATACAGCTATTTCAAAAAAGGTTGTCATAGTCAACAGTCCAATACTGGAACCGAAAGGAACTGTGGGGTTCAAGCAGCACAAATAATCACTACTGTTAACATTGACTTTGCAAAATATGGAATGCAGGTTCATCATATAATGCCACGGCAATGCAGTAACAACCTTTGCTGGCGCAATATCACTCATTATGAGTGTACCCAAAGTTCCTTTCGGTTCCAGTATCGACTATTGTCTATGACAACCTTTTTTGAAATAGCTGTATACTAGAAACATTGACTGACAAACATTTATAAATTAATGAATATGGCTGGCAGTTGTTGTAATGCATTATAATTATTTTCTTTGTTCAATATTTGAATAAACGCCGCACTCTGTGTTCAAGGGCGGTGTTTATCCGAGGGCGGCGTTTGTTCGAATAAATAAGGTAATAAGACCACGCCTCGAGTATTGTACATATTGTAGCGTGTTGGGGCCACATACCCACAACCTCGTGAAGGACATGGAAAGCATTTAACTTAGAACTGCTAGATTTGTTTTAACAAATCGAGCAGTTCTACGCTGAATGCCTTCAATGTCCTTAATTAAGTTTACCGTTTAAATTGAGCGGTGTTTTCAGATTTCTGCATTTTACTCCGTTTATATGCATTGGATACCCACAAACCTATTTATCGCCAATCCTACTCTACTTATTGAAACAAAATTGAAGACAATAAATTGCTTTAAAAAATTACAACCGTCTTTACAGAATACCGTGCGAAGAGATATGAAACACGCGTAACCGCAGTGACTTTGTGGAGTTTAGCTCCTTGGCTGAGCGAAATGTGCCCTGCTACCCTCCAAAAAGTTTTTTATCAAGTGGATCGAGGAATTTGGCGTTACTTTGTGTTTTTGACTCACTCACTTGCAGACAGAACTCAAAGTTACTAATGAAAGGACAGTTGTCATAACCGAGCTGTACACAATAGTATTTTGTCAACTCAGTTTAGATCAGTTAAAGCTAAAGAAATAGAGAAAATTCTAATGACATGACTTCTCACGCTCTTAGAACCAACACTTCGTTTGTTATTCGAAGGCTTTGTTCTAACAGCAGGTACTTTCACAACTGGCCCACGTTATTACAGAAGAGTGTGGTATTTAACCGATTTTTCAAATTTAACCGAAATTTGTTTTTTTTGACCGAAAAATGTTCCGTAACATATGTAGATATTATCAAGAGTAGGAATATCCTCTCTTGAAACTATCTAATCTTCAACAAGAGGCTATGTTAATAGCCTAACTCGGCCCGTACCTTGTATGCTTAGTAATTGTTCTTGATTTTGTTGTAGCAACTTCTACTCTGCAATCCGTCGAAAGGCTAACGTTTGGCTCTCATTGATACGCCAACTACACATAAAACTATATTAACTACATATTTCGCCCACAGGTGAAAAACATACCATGCCACATTACTATTGTACAGAACCGAGAGATTAAATAGGACAAACTAATATAACTGAAAAATAGTTTGTTTGTTTACGTTGCGTCGTACACTGTAAGTACTGTCAAGCTTTTTATCAATAATCATTCATAGAATGAACACATTTGGTAGCAAAGAGTTTTACACTTTCAGCCCCAGCCGGTTTGTCAGCATGTATCTTCTCCTTACATCATACACAAAAGTCAAGTTAAATGGTCATGAGAACAAAAAAGTTGATCTCACGCAGCAAACTTTCTAAGATAAAAAGCCGAATTCTTACATCTTGTTAAGAAGGAAACTGCAGAGATACTTCAGGAGAACTTGGCAACACGCCGTGTGTCGTGTTTCGGGCTTAAAGGGTTAATCAGTGCCAAGAGAACGGACTTAAGTTAAACTTATACATAACATAAATATTCTAAATCATGTTTTCATGTCAGGTCGCTCTCACACTTCGCTGTATTCCCAACTTGTAGCAACTGCTAATTCTAAAATAACTTTGAGAAGCATGTATGCCGTATCGAGAAATCAAACTAACTAGATATGAAACCAAAAAGCAAACTACAAACTACAAACTATGAACTAAATCGACCTGAATGAAAATAGTGAAATGTAATTGAACACCGCTTTGGCAATTTTCACGGCAAATCATTAATTTCGCGAAACTTTTAAAGCTGCGAAAATCGTGTAAGTCAAGTCTTGCGAAGATAAAAACAAAAAATCATGTTTTTCCTTAATGAAGTAAGCCGGCTTGTGTCAATGTGGTCTTTACATTTGTCTGAAGATAAGCTGTTTGTATTGGCCGTAATACCGACAATAATTAAAAAAGACGTTATCTCAATAAAACAAAGACCTTGTTTCGGCACTAACTGTTAGACCAAATAAAAAACAATTCCAGGTTTCTCACTAGCACCAGCTTTTCAAAATAGCCCCCGCATTTACTTTTTTTAAATTTTTTTGAAATAGATAAAGTGTATGGAACGAAATGACTCGACTGCAGCCTATGCACTCGCTCCAATAAAAAAGAAAAAAAACCCTCATGCCTCATTTACTTTTTCAAAAAACTTCTGTTGAGAAACCCGGAATTTTTTAATTTGGCCTTAACGTTTATAAAAGTTCTACATACTTTTAATTCCAATTAATCTTCAAACTTCTCTTGCACATTCCCAGGATAACATTGAAGATATTATCTATAAAGCATTTTGTCGTTTCGTACAGGTCTTGACAAGTTCCATAACAGTTTGCCAGCCACGTCTCAAACTAGCATAAAAACCTCAACATGGTGAGGACTGCCAAATCAAGCGAAACTTTAAGCAAAGCCGCCCACTTTGGCCTTGAGGCATATTTAAAATTTTAATGAGGACTAGACTTCAAGTGAGAATACTTTTAACAAGAACGCATATTTAAGAATATAAAAATTTCAAACACCTGCCGAAAGCTCACCAAGCAGCTGATCAGGATTACACAAAACACCTATTTCTCGTGTCAAGAGGAGGCGGGACCAAACAAGTAAGAAAGCGTTTCGACATCTCAGTGAACGCAATTTGTCATTACCGAAAGTACTCATTTTAAAACTTTTTGCTCTGTTTTCCTTTTAGCAACATTTGCTCCCAATACACTTATAGAACAGCACTAGGAGACGTCTTAAAATGAGCGTCTTAGCTTTTACTACCAAACTATAGAGATAGCAGTCTATCTTAGCATATGAATATAAGCCGAAAAACAACCACTTATCTATCATAACTCTCGAAATTTCCAAAATTGGCTCAATTTAAAAAAAATTTTTTCAGACTCGGATCAAAGCTGCCGAGTCAAGGAATTCTTAACCGGATGAAAAGAACTATCTTTCAATTAACCTATTTATAGAGATACTTGCGTTATAGCTACTACTTTTACGCAGAAGTTCCAACGCTTATTTGCACAGATGTCGCAGTTTCTATCCGCTGCGTGCTCGCAACGAAGTTTAATGATGCAAATTAGCATTTGATATCCTAGAATGACGTCACCTGTTCATGACTTCTAGCTAACGAGCGCTAAGATTTAAGCATCTCTAGCTATTTATGAAGAATCCTTCAAAGGTCGCTTAAAACAGGAAAGACTCCGATATCAGAATCACAAAAGTCCCTTTAAACTTTGGTTCGGAAGTCTAGTTTGCATCGCTTTTTTCATTCTCAAGTTCTGGATTACAGTTACATTAAGCAAAAGTGGAGAATGGAACGTTTTAGGGAAACATTCATAACGAGGTCATGTTAAATAGCGTTGACTTTTAAAGCAAATGATTGACTTCTTGTATCATTTTTATGTAAAATACTCTCGTTTACATACATTATCATCCTTGAAAACAATTTCAGTTAATCGCCAGCTAAATAGTCGCGACAGTATCAAAATTTCAGACAATATCACTTACATTTGGTTTCTCACTTGAAAGTTAGCTGCAAAAGTAAAACTTCTATCAGCGTCGGAATCATTGCGTCGTTTCATAGAAAATTAAAAGGGAAGAAAACGAAGTGACACGAATTCATTACAATACAAACTTCCCAAGAAATGCGGTAACCCAAGTGTGGGAAACTGGTGTGTGCGTGTGTGCGTGCGTTCACGCATGAACGAAGTTACTCAAGTCGAGAGATTTTTGTTTTCGAAACTCATTTTTCGGTCAGGGATGGTAAACATGTATTCGTGCAAGATTATGCTCAATTCTAGAAAGTATCAGAGTTTGTTTGGTCTCCCCATGGGCATTTTATATTTAAACCATGGCTCAACCAAGCTTGTCGTGGTGTTGGACTTGGTGACTGCAAAAGTATTTTCTGAAAAGTTTCTTTAGATTTTGTGTTGACAAAAACAACTTTAATGAAGAAAATTGGTATTTGATACTCCAGAATGACGGTATCTGTCCTTGACATCTAACTGAGTTTGTAACCCTCGAAAACATTTCAGTGCAGTTTTAAAGTTGAATTTTTTAAAAGATTTTCGTAAAACCTTCGGTAAATCTTTTGAGATCGTTATCTTTACGTGCTCCGGTTTTAGTTTGTCTCAAAAAAAAACTCTTCAATTCTGATCATGGAAAATCTGAAGGCGGAAGTAGTATGGAAGGCAGTTAAAAAAGGGAAATTTAGGCAATCGAAAGTAGTATAGGTGGTCAAAATTTAGGAACAACGTAAGAACATTCCAGGCTGGGATTTGGAATCAAAGATGCAAAGATTATTTTCCTTTACAAAATTATGTTTTTTTCTCAAACTCAACTGTGTCGAGCGTTAAAATTTCTCCAAATGTCGCAGTTTATTCGGCTTGATGACCACCAGTTGGAACATTTTTGAGCTATTTTTTACTGTTGTTGTTCTTATAATATCGGTAATTTTAAAAATAAGAACAGCTTAAGAACAATTGAAGCTAAAAATCTACTAAAAAGTTAAGAAAAATGAGGCTCGGTCAAAACTTACTGGTTCTTACAAAAAAAACCGTGAAGATGGTTGAAAGTAGTATAGTAGGCAACTGAAACAAGTATAGCAGGGAGTCGAAAGTAGCATAGTAGGTGGTCAAAAGTAGCATAGTAAGCTGTCGAAAGCAGTATAGCAGGCGTGTAAAAATAATATAGAATATGTAGCTGAATGTAGCGTAGTATACAGGCGAAAGCAGTATAGTAGGCAATCGAAAGTAATATAGTATGTGGCCGAAGGTAGTATAGTAAGCAGACGAAAGTAGTATAGTAGGCGATCGAGAGTAATATAGTATGTAGCCGAAAGCATAACAGTAAGCAGTCAAAAGTAGTATAGTAGGCGATCGAGAGTAATATAGTATGAAGCCGAAAGCATAACAGTAGGCAGTCAAAAGTAGTATAGTAGGCGATCGAAAGTAAGATATTATGTAGCCGAAAGTAGTATAGTATGTAACCGAAAGTAGTACGGTAGGTAGTCGATAATAGTGCAAAAGTCAGTCGAAAGAAGTATAGTAAGTAGTCAAAAGTGGTAAAGTAAGCAGTCGAAAGTAGTACAGTAGGTGGTTGGAAGTAGTATAGTTAGCAGTTGAACGCAGTAGTTTAGGAGGCCGTAGAAAGTAGCATAGTAGGTGGTCAAAAGTAGCAGTCGAAAGTAGTACAGTAGTCGGTCTAAACTGGTATGGTAAGCAGTCGAAGATGTATTGTAGGTGGTCAAACGTAGAATAATAAGCAGTCAAAGTCAATAAATGTAGGCAGTCGAAAGATGTGGTAGTCCAACGTAGTATAGCAGGTAGTCGAAAGCAATAGAGTAGAAAATGACACCTGCTCGAGCGCGGAAAGTAAAGTGCAATGGATTACCTCAAAGAAGGTGTAAAAAGGAAATAGATTATCTTAGATATTTTGGGTGAATCTTAGGTCGTTTTCTGTTGGTCAGGTTTGGGAAGTCCGACCAGTCAATTCTCAAATGAAACGCACGAGTTCTCAAAACTTATTCTAACCAGAATGGCCCTGCTCATGAATCAAAGCAGCTCCGGTCTGTCAAAGCGTGGGAATTTGGAGAGTTGTGGCGGGAAAACTGTGCGCGCGCTCTTTGGACCTTACATTTTTAAAAAATGGCTTTATTACCCTGAAAATGTATCCATCTTGTGACGCATGTTCTTGTAACTACTTAGATTACCATCTCATAAAAACTTGGAAGCATAATATTTTCTATCTTTCTATTGTTTATCACTTTGACTAAAACGTGAAAACAAACCTAATTTCTTTTGTTTGCAAGTTCAGGGTTATGAAGCAAAGCAAATATGAAAAGCAAAAACTGCGGAGACTTGATAACGGTTTTTCTCGTTCTTAGTCTTATTAGATATAGGCGGCATTTAACAAAATTGAATATGCAGATAAGTTAGTAACAAACTATTGTTATATGGCTGAAAGATTTCGCGTGCTGTGATTGGTCAATTCCAGGTCCGTAAGTAGCCGTACGGACTGCTAACTCTTTTCAAAACCCGAATAATCAACAAAGCCATATAATAAACATCTTATTCGCCTCGTTTGCTCGGCCCTTACAGCAACTTATGGATCCTCGTTTTTTCCTTCCTGTTTTCATGGCCCTCGCGCTTCGCGCTTCGGCCGTAAAAGAAAGGAAAATACTCGGTCCATAACATGCCGTACGGACCTCGCACTCGGCTAATAAGAGGTATGTACTCTACCTGAAGCTTTCCACATTACTATAGGCTAGTTGCTGCGAAAAATATACAGTAAACAAATGAGAGCCTTAATCCGGATGCATCTGGTTTTTGCAGTATCTATTAAAATGAACCATAAAAGTAGTTAGGACACAGGGTTACTAACCTCGGCAAGGTAGGATCCGTTTAATTTTATTTTATAAAAACCTTTAACTCTTAAATGTTTTGATGATTTCAGCCTCAACTGTGTTAAAATATTCTTAAAATTATCAGTTTTGGGTATGCATATATTCAGGTTACTTTCTATAATTTCAGCACAAATCAAACAGTAGTATAAAAAATCAGTACGCTTTACTTATGAACAGCTGCGATGGTCGGCAAGAACGCAACATAATGATAAATGGAAATAAGTTAAAACAAAGTCGTACATGTAAAGCACTATAAACGATGATACACTAACGAACATTGGCCGAGAAAAAAAGTATTTCCAGGATTTTGCAGTTTCCTCGCAATTTCTCAGCCTCAGCATGTTTTTAGCATGCTCTTACATTTTGGGAATTTTCCGACCTCGCCTTCTTTTAAAAAGGTATTTTTTTAAAGAAAATGAATGTTAACTTAGAGCTGTCAATCAGTTTTAGATTTGATACTGAGATGTGTGAGGATTTCCGTGAAATCTTTTAATAGATTATTTGACGGATAATCAGTTGAGTGCGCTGTTCCATTTGCACCCAAACTAACATTGATTCTGTTTATTTTTTAACGCTGTCAGCAGAACCAGTAACTCCAAGTTCAAGAACATTTCTTAACCCGTAAAAAAGTTTGAAGAAACTATTTAAAACATCAAGTCATTCAAGGGAGGAGATTTTGTTTAAAACCAAGCTGTTTTTCACCCAAAGTTAAACGCCAAGCTTTGCAAAAAGGAAGAAACCGTTAAGCGTCTGCCGAATTGCTTTTCTCCACGATTTTCACAGCATGGTGCACAAACTTAAATGTATTTTAAGGCATTAAAGTACCAGTTGGTATAAACGGAGTGTTGACCCTGAACTTGGTTTAACTCGGAATACCCTAAAACAAGTAGGAATACCGAAAAACAATTCCGAATACCCCAAAAAATCCCCATATTTCTTAAAATTTTCCTAATGTAATTTAACACACTGTGTTAAAAAGGTAAACTGACCAGTACATTCAACATTTTTTTAAAAAACATTTCAATACATTGCGTGAACTGGAGACAGTATTCTAAGTATGATATAAACATATTGTCAACTGTGCAATTATTCAATAACTTGGCTTTCAGTAAAAGTTTGACAATTTGACTAGACAAATAAGGAGCCAATGACATTGCCATCACTTCACGTGTCCCTTCTTTGTCCAGTACTGTAAATAGGGGATCGGCGATTTTTTAAGGATTTCTGAAAACTTTTGTTTGGTAGCTTAATAGTTTGTAAAAACATATGTTCTTCAAATGCTCTTTGCGAAAGACGTTCGAGAACATATTAATCAACGCCGAACTATCAGCTGGAGGCCTTGCCACACCTTTCAACGAACATTTCGCGATAATTTACGTGTTGACGAGAATTGTTTCGTACATATTTTGCAGCCGATAAATCACCAGCGAAGAAAAAGTCATTTATTTATAATAACGGAAAGAAGAACGAATTAACATGAGCCCGATAATTGATGAATTGCCATTGATTGCTCTTGGATGTTTACGACTCCAAGCCGACTCATGCTACGAATAAGTTGTGATTTGACATTGAAAACGATAACCCGTAGTGAAGCGTAATGAATTGAAATTGTCAGGATAGTTAGAAGATCAGAAAGAAGCAAGCAGTTCCGGATAAAAGGCAAAAAACAACAAAACTTATAAACCGCTCTAGCTCAGTTGTGGTTCTATTAAAACCAACAATTTGGTCTTCTTCATATCAGATGAATGCCAGTATCACCATTAAAAAGATTCAAACAAATACAACTCTGGGACAAACCATCTTTGTAAACAACTGTTGGTTTATAGATCAAGCTTGGAATATCGGCAGCCAAACAAAAGAACTATTTACAAACCTTTTTTGGGTCTAAAGCCGCGCGTGCTTACCTTCTCTGTTTTCGCCACTTCGCAATAAATCTTGTTGATGACCTTCATGGTATTTTGTTTTGTTTGCCGATGTTTTCTTATTCAATTCCAATGGTAGCTGTGTCACAGGAGACATTCACAGGAGGACTTACGGATCTCGGGAATTGCATGAATATCTTGCGCACACATTTTGGGAACATATTTACAGAATGTAACGCTAACCATGCTTTCCTTAATACCGTTGAGTAAAAGGTGTTCCTGGTTCGACCCTTTTGCTTTTGAGAAGAAGATGAGAGAATCTCGAAGTTGTGTTCACATTTTTCTTAAAAGAAACATTTCGCAATCGAAAGTGTTACCCGAGTTATTTAATAAGCGCTGTTTGATAATAGCAGGTTTGAGATGTTTGTCCAGAGTTTTGGGAAGCATTAAATATTAGCGTTTGAGAATGTCTTTTTATGGTAGCACACAACCTTTTTACAAAACAACAAATTAAGAGTTAGCTAGTCGGCTTTCTAAATCTAACTTTTAAAAAGGATGCTGGTGTCAGTTCCTTACATTCAAACTAGTTTGTACTTGAAATCCTTTGTTTTTTCTATATTACTGTTTCCTTTCTAAGCATTTGTCGTCCCATTAATGATTTCCGGCATAGCTTATAGAGAGATTACTGGTGGTTTAGAAACAGTTTTGCTGTCGCAGATTCCACTGAGTAAGCTTCAAGTTTAACAATGATTTAAAATGATGACTTGTTTCTCGGCATATTTCCTCATGTACCAGTGACAGCATGCACACATAAAAACGATTTCACGTTTACAAAACTCTACTCCTATTGTCCTGTAGAATTGTAAGTGAATAACATCACATGTTTCCATCACATATTAAAACGCGATGGATGTTGCCCGTCGTTATACTGGTTTAATGTGAATTATGGCAAAGCTGGGCGCTATAATTATAGGTATAAGTACACACTGTTTTTTATAAGAACCAGTAAAATTTGGTTAAGCCTGGGGTTTGCTTAAAGTTTAGCCATGTCTCAGGCTGGGTGTTCTTATAAAGTTTGTTCTTATAAAGAAAAAAGCGTGTATTTAAAACTGAATCAACAGACTACAACTCGCTCCCAAAAATGAAAAAAATCATCATGGGTATATTGTCCGGCTATTTTAATTTTCATCAAGTACAGTCAGGCTCTGTCGCCAAGAGAGCACAAAGACACTGTCAGTTTGCACTTTAGGCTCAATCGTTGAAATTCAGCCTCAAAATGAACACGTGGTATACGCGTTGTTAAAAAGAGTATTGATATGATAAGGCATTACGTCCACGTCATAATCATTTCCATTTCATGTGAATTGTCTAATTACTGTGTGTTTTAAACTCATTAACGACACTTTGAACCAATTATACCGGATACTTCCATCACATCCTCAGCTTGTTTATTGCAAGTTCTGTGGATTTTTTTGTTAATATCTGCTGGGTTTGCTGCTGATGTTACTTAAATATAAAATCATAGCAAATCTTTGTGGGGTACACATATTGATATTGGGCTAGACTATAGTATAACCAGGTATTGTCAATTGCCTTTCTCAGTTTCTGTACTTTATTATCCATTAAAGTATGGAAATCCTTTCTACTTGGTCTGAAGATGTGACTTAGACTCGGATAAGTTTAAACGAGTACAAATTGTTTGGGACGGGCCGGATATTCTACCTTAAGCGGAAGGGTCAGTGGAAGTAGTTTTCAAGTGGCATAGCAGGAGAATAGTTTAGGCGAGCCAGCAAGGATTAAACTCAAGACTTGAAAGCGGCTGCCGTTTAGGAGTGACATATATCCGGCGGATACAGGTACCTACTAAAATCATTAGAGACGTGTGTTGCAGAAGGAAAACAACTGTCCTGGCAGTAATTTGGCCGCAAGTCTAGGGATTAGGTGAGGTAACTGCGAAAAGCGTCTCACTGCTCATTAATGGATTCAGTTGAGGAAAGTCTTGTTCAAGTTTGCGTGCGTGCTCACCCTCTCAACTTGTCAGCAATACTTCACCAAGCATCTATCGAGAAAACAGACCCAGGTGGATCAGTCAGCACTCAGCTGCAATTAAGAATTACTCCGTAACTCAATACGTACTAGGAATTCTTATCTCCGAACGGAACTATCAAGTACTCAGGATTGTTGATTTGTTGAACTATTTGTCTCAATGTAAGCGCGTGCACGGGATTGAAAAACAGATACTGTATTTGGAACATCAAACACAAGGTAACGACTTATTTATGGTAAAATGTGCGGTTAAGGATAGATCGTATTAAGATTTATTTCAGAATGATCACAATGAACGAAATCAGTCTCGGTTTAGGCTTGAGTACAACAACTTTCGTACGCAAATCGTCCATCCAGCGCAAGTCTAAGAAGTGTTCTCGATTGTATAATAGTAACTGAGCAAAGATATATAATTGGCAGAAACGAACTTTCGAATCTTCGTCTTCTATA
This sequence comes from Umimayanthus nakama, assembly GCA_027574985.1. Lineage (NCBI taxonomy): Eukaryota > Metazoa > Cnidaria > Anthozoa > Zoantharia > Parazoanthidae > Umimayanthus > Umimayanthus nakama. Next base: position 17,391 of record JAOBRG010356573.1, read on the forward strand.
ACCGCGTGCTATTTTGTTCGTTTAAAACAGTGTGAGAGTTATCTGTCAAACGTGTGTAGGAACGAAAACAACAACGAACAAACGTAAACTGGACAGTCAATGCAGACACTAATATACGATTCTTCCATCCTAATGCATCTCTAATTTGGAGAAAGTTTGGATCTCATTTGACTTCATTGTATAATTGATTATTTACGTCCAAGCTTTGTTATCAAGCTATGATGTAGTGCTTTCTCAGTTCAGGGAACTGCAAGAACCCTCATTACTTTTGCCAAGCTTTTGATATCGAATTGACTTGAAGCCTGCATTTCTCAAACTTCGGGGCAAGGGTGAATTTAACACGTGTTAATTTTAACACAACGTACCACTGCTTGGAGAGTTCGCTTGCAAAATCATTTGTCTAACTTACACAGGCATTTTAATTTTTAAATCGCGACAAACTTTACTTTTGCATTAGGACCGTTAATCTGTTGGAAGCAAAGGGATTTTCTTCTGGTCCTCTCGACATCCCGGCTTTTGAATGTCAAAATTGTATAATGCCTAATGGAATTTAATTTTCAATAGTCTATTTAACTTGGAGCACCACACGTTAAAATGTTAATAAGCTTATTCTGCAAGAAGTCCCGCTGTATTTTGGAAATGAAATGAGTGCATGAAAGAGATGTAGACTCTCGCAGATTCTCAAATGTTGCTGCCAGCTGTACAATTCGCGCTGTGAACTCACGCTTTATTGCTCGTCGGATTGTTATCGCCTGTCGCCGCGGAAATGATACGTCGTTTTATCATGTCATGATGCTATCTCGTGTGATATAGACCACGTTTCACGTGACGATGGCCTTGAAGCAGATTTTGTTGAAGTTCCTTTTTTGTCGGCCGACAAAATATTGGGGGTCTTACGACAAAAATCGTCTAGTAAAGCAAACGTTGGAGGCTAGATTGGACACAGAACACTACTTATCAGTTCATTTCATACACACTGTCATGTCTTATACTATTTTCAATTGCGGCAAAGATACAGAAATAATAATAGTAATAATAAAAATAAAAATAATAATACTAATAACAGTAATAGTATTAACAACAATGGTAATGATAATAATAATAACAACAACAAGAACAAAATAATATTGTTATTATCATTTTTACATTTAATTAATATTACTATAAATTTGATATTGATGGTGGTTATTTTACTGAGTGATGATGTCTACCGATATCGCAAAAGTTTTTATGGCAAATTCAATGAAACCACCAAATTTGTAATACTGTCTCACCCATTGCACCATGCAAAACCCGTTTTGCTCCGTTTATGATTTTGTAAAAAAAAAAATAATAAATAGATCACGATTTTGTCAAACAGCCCAATACCACAACCACCCCTTCCTGTGCAGTTTCTTTGCCTGTTAATTGTCGGATACGTTATCCAAGCCGTAGAATCAAAATTTTACAGGTGACCGGATGCAAGATTTTGTTTTTATCATGAGATATATTTTGTAAAGCACTTATTTCACCGGGTGTTTAACGCTGCCCGTACGTATGTAATCTGTGTGCTGACAATAGTTAGCTGGTTTCGATTTTTCAGCTGAACACCTGTGGCAGTTCCTCGGCAAACTGTACTAGTACTTGGAGCTTACTTAATGTTTTTAAAAACAGTTAGTGTTTTATAGCTTTCAACTATACGCCAAGGCTGAACAACTAATCAATCGTTAAACTGTACTTATCTTAAGTCCTCAACTCGCCAAGAGTATTAGAGTCTTGTAGCTACGTTATAATGAAGGCCAAGAGTATATTGGTGTAAATCTCAAAAGAATACCGTCACTGTACTTGTTTTCTATCAAACTGTAAGAGTGTGTGGACAAATACCTAAAAATATACCGACACTTGTATTAAACTTACTTCAAGAATGCACTAAAGCATACTTCAAAAGTATATTGACAGCTGTGTTAAACCGTACCCGTCAAGAGAGTAAATACATACATTTATACCTCAAAAGCATACTGACAAATGCCTACACTTGTACCTTAACAGTAAAAAACTGTACCCTTAAAGTATACCGACATTTGCTTTGAGTGCTACCTCAAAGTATACATGTACTGTAAATCAAATATTTGAAATGTCACACGCCATGACACGTAAGCAGATTTTGGTTAGCTAGTTACTTTTCATAATAACAGTCAAGCTTTAATTAGGAACTGTTGCTATGCCAGAAACAGTCGTTTCACAATACGTCCGCTATCTTGACCGCCTTCTTGGATTTTTCGAGAATTTTATTTTGCCGAAAACTGCAGTGATTTTTCTTGAAAATAGAATAAAACACGTGTTTACAGCCTTGAATAGGAATACAATTAACAATAGAGTGGAAAAGAAGAAATAGAACAACTTTTGCCAAATAGGTTCAGCCGGTTTCTTTTTAAACTTTAATTGGCTTAATTAGTTTTGCATAAGTTATAATAGAGGACGTCATCCAATTAACGTCAAAAGATGTGCTCATTATCGGATTATAGGTGCTGAAAGTTTCATTTTGATTGCTTGTAAGCTTCAATTTTTAGTTTAGAGAAACCCGTAGGGGTCCAAAAGACCCCCACTACCACCCCCTTGGACGTTCGAGGGTTAATCTGCTCCTACTTTTGGTATTTATATAATTCAGTTTTTCTACCTTTTTCCGTGCTTTTTTTAAGCATGATGTAAGCGTAACAAAAATAAAACAGCTATTTTAAAAGTAAAACAGGTGTTTTTTAAAACTAAAAGCAACTTTAAACTCTCCCATTTTACATCTTAATCTGCTTGGTTAACAACCAACTCCATTCAGTTTACACAAAGTTTAAAACAACAGTTTTTTCTAACTTGGTATTAAAAAAGAAATGCTTTTCTCGGCACTGCGCTAGTAACTAGTTGTCACTACTTGTCCAACGCATTAATTTTGTGTACTTTATTAAACAGTATACTCAATCAGTTAACAGTACTGTTTTATCCTTTGAAGACTCGTCAGCGTACGCGGCTCAGGTAAAAATTTCGAGACTGAATTTTCGTATTTTATTTATTTAGTTAATAAGTTAATTAATTATTTACATATTTGTTTGTTTATTTATTTGTTCATTTTTTATTTTTCTTTCTTTCTTCTTTCTATCTTTCTTTCTTTAGTTTATCAGTTAGTTAGTTAGTTAGTTAGTTAACAAGTAAGTTAGCAACTAAGATAATTCTATCATATATTATAAACAAAAAAAGAAATGTGCCAAATGTCGCGATGACTTGATGAGAGGCATTCCTAGGCCAATACGTGAAGATAAGCATGTATTCGTGTCATTAAATGCCAGGCTCAGTCGCTCCTTGTTTTTGAAACTTTGATTTGGTCACGTCGTCTCAATCGGTTGTTTTGATTATCATCGTTAAACTTGCACTGTGGTGCGAATGTTGGAGCAGGTGAAACTCGAGCCGAGATATGTAGTTGTACTCACAAAGCGCGCTGTTCTACACCGTGTACGTTCTTCTTTTCTTGTAAGAACATCATACTTTTGGGCAGAGGCTGAATGTTCTAAAAGATTTTGAAGGTTTCAGTCTTATTTGCATTTGGAACGTCAACTCATTGGCATATCGGCATGATGTACAAGCAAGTTCAAACGTTCATAAACGTAATTGTTAGTAATAAACATTATTAATACACGCTTTTTTTATAAGAACCAGTAAGTTTTGGCCGAGCCTCATTGTTCTTAAACTTTTAGGAAATTTCAGCCTCAGTTATTCTTAAGCTGTTCTTATTTTCAAGGTTCTAATAAGAACAGCAAAAGTAAGAAACAACTCCTAAAATTCAGTATTCCAATTATAATCAACTTGTGATTGTCAAGCCAAGTATAATCGCAAAGGTAATTCGATCGATCTCAACATTTGTAGTACTTCAAGCTCGATACAGTCGAGTTTGAGGAGAACAATGGATTTTTTTAAGAAAAAAACCCTTTGCATTTAAGGTTCAAAATCCCAGCCTGGATTGTTCTTACATTGTTCTTAGTTTTTGGCTAAATTTGAGCCGCGTTGTTCTTGTAAAATTGTTCTTATAAAAATAAGCGTGTATTGGGTGTGAGTATGTTATTGTCCACTCGCACAGGCAAACCAACCGCAAGCATAAACGCGCTTTCCTAACTAGCCGCCACCCTGACTGGCTAGTACGAAAGAATGATAACAATAACAAAAACAAAAGATTTAAAAGTAAACTTGTACATGTACCACACAATAGGCTACGTTGCAATGACGAGTATTACACGCATTCGTTTTATAAGAACCAGTTACTTTCAGCTCAGCATGGACTGTTCTTAATTTCAGCCTCAATTTGTTCTTAAATTGTTCTCATTTCCTGATATTTTTAAACAGTGAATTATTTGCCTGGAACAGTACATGTAAAATGGCACTAAGAATCTGTTAATATAGCGTTCGCAAACGTGACGAGCTTGTTATCACTCTTCCAGCTAGCACCCAACAGCGATGACCAAGCTAACTTCTGACAAGTTTAATTTTGTTTTCATGTACATCTCAATCTGCGCACATGGATTAAATAATTTTCTTAATTTTCTCTGATCAAAATTTCAGCCTGGTGATTGTTCTTAGCTTGTTCTTAATTTTTGGGCAAATCTCAGTCTGGGTGTTCTTTTTAAGTTTGTTCTTATAAAAAAAAGCGTTTAGCCGAGAAACAAGCTGTTGCCGTGATTTTGTGTAATACACAATAACTTTCGGCTCAGGCTAGGATGTTCTTATTTCTTTGGCAATTTCAGGCTTGAGTATTTGTTAAACTGTTCTTATTTCCTGATAGTTCAGGAAATTCAGATATTAGTTTATAAGTTGCTCCGACTGAACAACAAAACCTGAAAACGGCGCTATGGAATGGGTGTCTGCTATTGTTTTAGCCAGCGGTGTGCGAAATGGTCAACACAGTGTCCCTTGCTTCTCACTCTTCCAGCGCACGATGACTCAGCTAATTCTAGCAAGTCTTTATATAAATGTAAAATCTCAATCTGTGTACAAGGATTAAATAAAATAATAAATTTCTTAAACTTTTCTGATCGATATTTCAGCCTGGTGATTGTTTTTAGCTCATCTTAATTTTTGGGCAAATCTTAGCCTGGGTGTTTTTATAAGGTTTGTTCTTATGAAAAAAAACATCTAGCCAAAGCAAACGTTATTCATAGCCTTTGGCATTAAAGTACTTCCTAACTGTTGAGCATTTTCAGCCTCACATTCCTATATAAAGTGGTTCTTCTAAAAAGAGTATTTTGTTTGTTGGTATTCAGACAATTTTAATTATTTATTTGTGCATGTTGTCCTTATTTGATGACGTAGTCCGGTTCGTAAATACGCGTGCATTGTGCAGTTTTGTTGAATGTCGAAGGGAAAAAAAACGATTTGTCAATCTGATATATTCACGAGTTATTAGTTTTCTAGTTCAAATAAAATGTCTTATTAAAACGTTCAAAACAAGAGCTAAGTACTTATTTCAAAAATGGTTTATGTAGTTGTCATGGTAACACGTGATACGCAATAGCTCATTTATCTTAAACTATTGCATCTCCACTGCCACGTCAAATATTCTGACACGTGTATGACGAGTTGAGAAGTTTAAAACATATATTATCTCTTTTTAAAACATATATTATCGCTTTTGCGGTTTGTCCAAAATTCGGCATTTCTGCCTAAAGTCGCACCCATTTTAACATTGCTAACTATGTGTAAGCTGCAGTTATTATCCGGTTATCTGGTTCATCTATAACGGCACTAGATTGCCTCCAGCGAAATAGTCGTTTGCCAAAGTAACCCTAATATCTGGATTGGTTGAGCTTTCGATTTTAAAATAGTTTTAGCTCTCACGTTGCTAGGGAATCGTTCAGAACACGTTTCAAGTTATCATTGAGACGACTTTATCTTTCATCATGGAAAACGGAAATTTTTCTTATCGTTTTGTATTAAAGTTATAAATATATATATATGTAAGTTAATTTTCTTTCAGACAATAATAAACCCCAGGACAGCTAGTGTGGCTTGCAAGCAATTAAAAACAAATTTTATCAAAATGGATTTGCATTAGCGAGAGCATTTTAAATACCAAGCGTCCAAAGCATTTCAAATCTTGTTTGACCAAAGGCACTCACATTATTTATCAGAAATTGGCAATTTGTTAGTTTGCAGTAGTTTCCTCGGAAAACGCGGAAAGATATCGTTTTTTTCAGTTGCCCTCCGCGACCTTTCGCCCATTAACTCATTAAGCCCACTCAAACGTGGGGGCTTAATAAACTTACCTCAACCTCGAGAATTTGCAATATTCAATACTTGATTAAATAAATTGGCTTACAGCGATGAGCTGAAACTGAGACTATTTGGACAAGCCGCAAGAACTCTTCATTATCAAATTGAAGTGATTCCACAAGGGATTAATTGGTCGCTATACATCTCAAATATGTCTGTATACTGCAAGTTAGGAAGCCACAAACTGACAACTTCTTGGTTGTAGCTGAAGCCAATATCTACGTAAGAAATGTCTCGTGCCTAACGTAACTAACATCTGCCTACAGCTTAGGTTTAGCCGAAGTTTGCTCGATAATTATTCCCAATTATTTTTGTTGTAATTCGTGTATCGCCTTGTACGTGCCCTTGTCCGTCTTCTTAATGGGAAAAGTGCGTCGAGTTTTGTGTGAGATCAAAAGAGACACTTCCGATGACAATAACTTGTTAGGTCTGTTTTCGGTTATCAAATAGTTACACGTGCACTAATGACACAGTAATTGGGTGTAGCACTTGTTGTGCATAAGCCATAAGTAGTTTCGGAACATAACTGGCCAAATGAAGTTGTTTTGGCTTGCAAACAAAGTTGTAAGTTCTCATACTAACTTCAGAAGCGACATCAGACTGTCCAACCATCCCGATTTCGTCGGTATTATCCCGATTTTGCTTGAAAAACCCAAATCAGACCAATGTGCGACCAGGATAGGAAAAATCCCGGTTTTGACTCTTGTTTTCGTATGTAGCTTCATTAATACGCATCGGTTACCCACAAACCTATATATAAATGGAAAGCTTATGAAATTATCTAGATGACGGTGGATATACTTTTAAAAATTTTTTGTTTGTAAACGAATGCAAGGTTCATAATTTGAACTAGCTCTTTCACTTCTAGATGTCAATGCGGCTGTCAGCTTCAATTTACGCCATTTGTATTTTGTTTATCAGTTTTAGTACCATTTGCTCTCTGATTCCGTCCTGGCGATTTTCGATTGAAATTGTTCTAAACTTTCTGCAGGCATTTAAAGAAAATTCCCGATTTGCAGCATACAAAACTGCACTGTTTGAGTCATAAAAAATTATTGGAGCGGTATTTCAAAATTCGCCAGGACAGTTTTCATCTTCAGCTATTATTAAATAAGCTTGCCAAATTTGACGGCATGAGATAAAAAGTTGAGGGAGTATTGAACCTTCGCATTGTCGCAGTTTTAGCTAAAACATGTTTCGAGAAATTCACTCGTAAAGTACGTCGCACGTCATACAATTTCACTTCCGGTAAAAACTCTCGTTCGTCAATTTTGCAAACTTTCAGACGTATTGAAAAACAATTTTTGTTACTAAATGTTCATTTAATGTAGATGTGTGTTCTGCAAAAACCTCAGTTCCGATGTATTGATCCGTTCCAATATGAACGGTAACTTTAAGATAGTATCTCTCGTAAAACTCAGTGTATTTTAACTTAAAACCCTCTGGCAATTGGACAGTCTCTGCGACACTGTGTAATTTAGTTTCTTAAACTGAATCATGCGGTTGTTTTAAGACTTGAAGATGAGCTCAAAATCAAATAGGAATGAATTTGTTTCTCAGTTATATTGTATTTTTGTCACCTGTTGCCTGTTATCTTCGTTGGGACTGATTGTAAGACAAACTTTAGAGGAAGTCAGGCTCTAAGGCCTCTAACAATGTCGTCTTCTTTTCCTTGAAACACAGAACTATTTGATTGATCAAACGTAGATACGTCACTCCATCAAACGCGAGAAATTTATGAAATTTCAAAGTCAAAATACGTAATGTAGACAAAGTACTTCTTATGGCGATTGAGTATTTTTGTTAGGAATACTTTGCACACAATACTAAACAATAAAGTAAATGGTATAAAAAAAAACTTCGTTGCATTGACTGATAGATCTGTAGCTCAAATTACAACATACCTGACTCACTTTTATTCTGTTCACTAACTCTCTCTGTGCTCGAACTGCCTTTAATGTCTTTAATTTGCTTCCAGGATCTCCCAAAACTCAATATTTTCATAAAGACGCTGACCTCAGGCAGGCTAACACGCATTTTCTGCATACCTCGGTTTATACTCTAAGTGAACTGGTGATTTGTATTTCCTTTCAGAATATTTTAGTCCAGCTCTGTCTTAATTTGGTTAATAAAGTGTTTGCCCCTTTTTAGCGCAGAGGCCCTACTGTTTGCTGTGTGTGAATGCAATCTAGATAGCAATACACTAGAAGCTTGGCCCTTATGCCCTCTAACAAGTAACAAACATGCATGTCAAACGTTCTTGTGAAATGACAAACAGATAATCTTGTTTTAAAACGAGCAACTTCAAATTCCTTATTTTTGAGAAAGTAAGTATCTTTTTCGGCTGACCATGATAAGAACACAGCCTGGGTAGCTATAGTTGATAGATTCGGTGCTGATAGGTTTTCAATTCCTAAAATTGTTGAGATTGTGTATATTGGAAATAAACCTCGGACAATTTGATAACTCGTACAGTAAGCCGCGTATTCTGAAAGTAATGATTGAGCTGACCGGTACGTAAGACGAGTTGAAAGTGAGTTTGTTTTCGACACTCGAAATCATTATTCGGGGTAAAGGCATTCTGATTATCATGCCACTCGGAACGGAACAAACAGTATTTACATTTCACGTATTTCAGAAAACCAAAGGAACCTGAAAACTGATTGCAGTTCCGGATATCGTTATTCTTAATTAACTGTTTTTGTAGCCACGTAAACATTTGCTGGTCAAACCACACATATTTACTTAACCCCAACGAATGCCCCCAGTTTATTCATGTTGGTTTCGTTCTGTCTTTACACAGGGCAAGTCTGCAAAACATGAAGAACTTCGCCATCGCAGTTCAAACGTTTGTTCTTCTCCTCGCAGTATGCACAACTTCGTCAGGTGGGTTTTATTCTTTGTTATTTACTTATAAATATGGCTTAGTTTTTGAACTACCTGTTTATCAGTGATGGTAGTCGGAAGTCAACATTCAGTACAGTGTAGATACCGTGGTCAAAATTGTGTACAGTAGATTTAGAACTTACACAAAATACATTCCAAAACATGAATTATCGTTTAGAAATACCGTTGTTTCACAGTTGTTTTGTCTTTCATTTTTGTTAGTTTGAAAATTTTGGAAGGAATACATATGATTCATAAACTGCTGCAACCGCAAATATAACCACCATATTCGAACAATGGTAAAAAATCTCGGCCCAACTGAAACAACAAAGTCAAAGGCCTTCTGACTATAGATCTCATTTCATTTTCTCTTATGGTTGGCTCGGTGTGAAATAGAAGAGAACACTCTCCACGTATAAGAAGTAGCATAACATCCGGGAATCCATCAACAACTTGCTTTTATTCTTCGCTGGGTCCTGGGTTGCGGACCCAATGTATTTACCAACTGTGAGTTTAGATAAAAATTTATCACGAAATTGCAATATGTATCTACTGTTAAGTAATCTTAGTTTTGTGTTAATGCAGACGCTCGAACATGAATGTCTTGACTTCAGAATTCAGTCTTTGAAGCCGCAAAACTCGATGCAGATTATAGACCTGGTCTTGCATCAGATAATTCAACAAAACACGCGAAGCTGATTTTGATATTGATTGTTAATCGATGGTAAATTTTAACTTTGCCTTTGGATGTGATAGTACTGCTCTTCAAATGAAAGCCATTGTTAAAATATCCCTATTTATCTCTTATATATAGTATTAAGTCCATACAGTGCAATCTAAGCAAGACTTAGCAGTGTATCATATATTGTGCCGTTTCACCTTTTCTTCTCATATTATATCATTCTGTTGTCTCATATGATTAAATTTATGCTTCAATAAACACTACAAGTGTATAATTAATAGAAAATTTATACCATCACCGATCTCCTTTAATATTAATCTTCACCAGCAAGAATTTGAACCTTTTGTAAGGTGACAACAAGGCGATTCTCTATTTGGACATTCATTACTATGTTCTGTTCTAGAATACAGTGGGCGGGGTAGACTGATATTCGGTAATTGTCCTATTTCTGGTTCGCATTCGTCGCCTGTGAAACCCGAGGCATTTTTCTACATCAGACATGTCCTCGCTTTCAACTGTTCAAGAATTATTAATTATTAAGTCAAATACTTCCATTTGTATTATGCTGTTCTCATGTTTGCACCTCCTTATATTCTACTAAAATACACAGCATTAACTTCCTAGACTGTGAAACTTATAGTCTAAGCAGGAATGGAGTTTATTGGTCGGTTATGAAAGTGCAGCTTTCATTTTAAAAACTACAAGGATTTCGTGATAGACCTCATAAATGCACAAGCAAAAATTACTAAGCACGAAGGAAATTTTACCGCCCGCGGTTAACTAATGATCGTAATGCTGTCCAGCTGGGAAGATGAGACGGTCGTGTCGGAACGTAACAATGCTCAATAACGTATACGAGGCTCTAAAGAGAAACAGCTTGATAGTTTTATCAAATTTCGTAACAGTTTTAGCAGCTAGCCTAGACTTGAGGCTATCGTATAGCTCTTAGAAAGCACAGAAAACACATCTCGATCCTTTAAAAGTATCAAAGACTCAGTTTGTCTCATCTTTGTTAAGTAGTTTTGCTTGTTTGCCGGCACTTCTAAAAATAGACCATCCAACATCAACTTGAAAATGTTGCCCAATGCATTAACATGGCTTTCGAGGATTAGAGGAAGATTCTAGATAAACCGAGTTCGCGGATCCTGATTTGTTTATCTGAAAACTAATTCAAGTGTCTTTAAAGTGTTTTCTTTGCTCTACATCAGCAAAATAGTTCTTGTCTTTTACTTTGCTCAATTCTATTTACAAAACTAAAATGTAGTCGCTGAAGTCGCGAAAATGAACTCTCTTTCAATTTTTTTCGTAAAACTAAAGCTGAGTGATCACGCCTACGACGAGTCATTACAACATCAAAAAGAACAAATTGGACCGGTTTGGGGTTTGGGTAGCGGCTGCTTTTCTTCTTAAACTGCCCTAATGACTCTCTAACGACTTGTGCATTAAGAAGCTTTGCGTTGACGGCGCTAAAAAGTACCGCCTAATCGCCTGATAAACAACGGCTTGGAAAGGATCTGGGCTGTTATTTTTACTTCAAAGGCGGCCGCAAGGAAACATGTTCTACTGTGACAGGACTACCAACTGGCCCCACTAGTTTATGTTACTAATTCTTGCACAACCAATCGAGGTAAATTTTAAAAACATAACCGCTGTGAATGGCACTGCCACGCCCACTCTTTCATCGTCACTTATCATTAAAGTTCTTATAAACAATCATGAATTCCCGTTTCTTTAAGTACTTTCACTATAACTACGTAGCTCTATGGTCTGTTATTGTATTGGTTTACAAAGCAACTCTTTTGTTAGTTACAGCTGATTCACAGTAGGGTAACGACATTAGGAGCGGATCAGTACTTTCAAACGAGGTGGGGGGTGGGGCAGGGGAGGAGGGAGGGGAATCAACGAGCGCCGAAAGTGCGACTTCTCTAGGGTGGTCTAGGGCATGTCTCGCAGAAATTTTTGAAAATTTGGTTCCTTAAAATGGCCATTTTTAGCATTTTGAGACAAATTTTGCACTCGTTTAGTACTATATTTGGTCCTAAACTTGTTTTTGTATAAAAAATAGAAGACACAGGCATTCACACCTTCCCCTTCCCCCCCTGGGATCCGCCACTGGACTTTTGTAGTTTATCTATTTTAAAATTTCTGTTAGCCCCTGTTTGAACAGCCCATGCAATCTTTGCAATACGTACCAACTTTCTTTGTGGAGCGACTCCCTCCGTCTCAAGCAGTATTAGTAGTATGATAACATTAAATAGCAGTGAATAAGTTTGGGGTATCTCCTGAGGTCTACAGCTCTTAACTTACCGACCGTAACTTCTAGTTTCTGCGCAACTAGTATTGTGCCAAGAACGGTTACCAAAGAACGATTAGCCCTTGCAAGGTCAAAAAGGCATGCACTTAAAGTCCGAAAAAGTTCCTAAATGCGGATTCATTTCCAAATATCAGCACGTACAGGTCTTACAACCTATGTTTAACACCTTATATCAGAACCCGTTTCATTTACGTTGAATCGACTTGGAGGGCGCTATAACAACCGCTGAATTGGTTTTGGACCCCGAACGTTAACATAAAATTTTGTTCAAACATATTAAGTTGAATAAACAAACAAGTAAAGGAAATATCTCAGACGCATACGCAAATATGAGACGACGCGATACAGCATTCACAAAAGGAGAAGACTGACCCTTTCATCTTTGTCTTGCACTCAGACACATACGCATAGTATGATAAGAGATACATCACAACACGTCGCATGCTTAGAGATACTATTCCCTACTTTTTTGTTGTTTCTTATGTAAAAAAGGATACCGAAAACCATCTGTATATGAGAAAATATTTAAACACAAGATCACTATGTGAGTCCGTCTTGGGTGTATGTTATTTTGCCACACTCTGAGTTTGTAAGCCTTTTATCGAAGGGACATGATCCCTGAGTTGTTACTGCTGCCAGTTACGTAGACGGATTAACGGGGCCAGGTGGCGTTAAGCTGGTAAAACTCGGTGGCGGACTGTTTGTAGAGCATATCCCTTTTGTAAAATATTTCAGCCAGTTGAGGAATGATTTAGTAATTATAAATCACAATTGTGACACCAGTTACATAAATACTCGTTAAGTTGAATTTTCCAAAAAGGCCGGGAGTTTCGGCAGACTGTTATATACAAGAAATTCGCCAATCAGAGAGCGCATTCCCTCTTACAAAACATATACAATAAATGATTAAGTGGTAGTTTTTAAATATGTTAGAAGTGGTAATTATACCTTATAGTTTAAGCCCATAGTGGTCGTGTAAATAATAGAGATGGATAGTTTTCATTTTATTGTTTTACGTAGCACAACATCTTAAATGTAATAAATAAACCTAAATTCAAGGTCAGTTTGGAGAGAAACTATCGGATATTAATACAATACACATACAATACAAATTTTGTTTGCCACTTTTGCTCTTACTTATTCAAGAATTTATTGCATTAGTTATGTATAGGTTATTGAAACTGTAAAGAGCCCAAAGAGCTTATTGATTAAACCTGCCTAATTTGTGGACTATTTTTTAGTTACAAGACGAAGATAGATTGCTATCCTTTCTGTCTTCTTGAAATAAATCATCTAATAACTTTAACATAAAAACAAACTTGTGAAACTAATCCTGCAAAAAAAGTAGCAATAACATCATACTGAGGAGCTCCCGAGACGAAGACTGACGGAAGTGGAGACTTTCTCTTTCCCTGGGTTCACTCCTATCTTACTTAGGCTTTTGGAGATTGTCCTGTCACCGGGAGTGGGGGGGGGGGGGGGGGGACCATAAAGTGGTCGCGGCATTTAATCCTAAATTTATTTTAATTCACCAAAGGAAATTTCGAACAGTAAAACACGTCGTATAACAATTTAATTGGTTCATTTAAATTGTCATCTTATGTCGCAATGACATCATCATGACGTCATAAATTCCAAAAAGAGCGTTGGCTAACAGCTCTAGTACGACTCGAGCTCGTGGAATAATTGTTTATTATTTAGCCTATAACCGGTGCTCAGTCACCTTAATGGAAATACTTACGTATGAAGCTATCAGCTCTTACACTTCTTGTACTTGTCCGGCTAGGAAAGCTTGCAATAACAATTCGCAAAATAAAGAGCATGACTTTATCTCGATGTGTATTTTTGTAGCGCCTGTTGAGGGTCAGTGCCTGGCACCCGATGGTCATTATTATCCACCGAGTCCCTCCTTTGTCACCAAAGACTGCTCCTTTATATGTTACTGCAAAAAAGATGGAACTATTGGATGTCTGGACTTGTGTGATCCTGTCCGACCCATCTCTTGCCAACCAAATGAAAAGTTGAAAGAGCTCAGAGTAGCCGTGGCTCCGGGAGTTGGTGCCGGAAATTGCCATTGCGTTAAGCGTTACTGTGAAAAGTTGAGAAACGGTAAGGCGTGACACGGAACTTTTTCACTCTCTTTCCCTCCTTATTTTCTTTTTCTTCTTTTTTTCTCTTGTAACTATCCTCCTTTTCTCCATCTTTCTCCATCTTCATCCACCTCCTGGTTTAAGTAGTTTATAAGTGGTTTATTAATAATCTAAAATTTGCAGCCTTAGGCTGAATTACAGTATATTTTGCAATTACAATTCAATAGAATACAGTAACAGTAAAAGGAAAACTATTTATAGTATTAAAACTGTTCACTTTCGAAGCATTTGGATGAGTTGCGCATTATTAAACTGTTTTTAAAACGGTTTGTTTGCAGATGGGCACATTAAAACTCCCTCCTGCTCCTCTTCTTCCTTTCTTTCCTCTTCTCCTTCTCTCCTTTCTTTTCCCTTGTAAAATCTTGTGAAGTCAAAACTATGACCGGGGAGGTTTGAAGAATTACAAGGTCTCTCTAGCCGCCGGCTTTTGTGTCTAAAAACTATCATCCCTCCCATCCTCTCACCAAAAAGGAAGCATGCCCAATTGTCAATGAATCTTTAAAGTATCTACAACCATTCGGGTGATTTTGTTGATTTTACATATTCAGAGCGCCCAAAGAAGAAGTGACATTTTTTTTTCACCTTATCTTCGTCTAGTTATTAAGCGTCAAAGTTGCCGAGATCGCTTTGCCCTCTCTGACAGTAGAAACTGTAAAAACTGTCACCAATGTAATTACGTAGACTGACAAGTAAGGCAAAACCACCAGAGGTGAAGTTTGCTTCATGTTCTTGGGGCCAACATCATTTTTTAATCGAGAGTAAGATATGCACTTAGCTTTGTTACTTGGGTAACGACACACACACAAGTTATTTACCATTCCAATTGCACTCGGTCAGTTAAAAAAGTATGGCGATTTTTTGCAAAGTTCACGCTTAAACAAGGGAGAAGATAATGTTGAGTCGAAACACTTTTTTGTCGTTCGTCTACTGAAGTTTAAAACTTTCAAAACCAACAAAAATTCGCCAACGGGATAAAGAGACCAAATGCCATTCAGCCCTACAAGCACATTAACAATTCTTCTTTTTTCTTAATTAATAGTTTAAACAAAACGGCTTCTTTTATTAAGTGGTGAAGTCTTTTATACAAGTGAAAACAAATGTATGTATTTGTTAACAGTAACAGTTTATGTGGAGGAAAAACAAAAGCCAGCTGGCTGCAAGGAATTGTGCCCCCCTGTCGCACCCATCTTTTGCCCACCAAATATGAAGTTGAAAGAACTAAGGGTTTCCGCAGCCGGGAACAGAAGTTGTCGTTGTGTCAAGCGTTACTGTGTAGCACGAAGAAGAAGAGGTAAAGCGTTAGACGGTAGTTAGCATGTAGTAGTTCACAATACTTAGCTAATAATTAACCTCACACTCAGTGGTAAACACTCAAGACAGTGCGTGTAATTTCAGTGCACAGCAATTTTCCATTTCAGTGTTCGTTGCCCTCTTCTCCCTCTTTCGTCTTCCTTCAATCCCTTTGTCTGCTCCTTCTTTTCTTCCTCCTTCTATTACTTCCCCTCCTCATCTCCCTCCACATCTTCCTCTTTCTCTTCCTCTTCCTTCTCTTTTCCCTTTGCATACTCCTTTCAACTCTTTTATCTGTTTCCCGTCTACTCCCTCCCATTATCTATCCTCCTCACTTCCTCCTCCTCCTCCTCCTTCTTGTTCTTGTTCTTGTTCTTGTTTTTGTTCTTGTTCTTGTTCTTGTTTTTGTTCTTGTTCTTGTTCTTGTT
>JAOBRG010356574.1:8286-24773 GCA_027574985.1 Umimayanthus nakama
TGTGCGACCGTGTACGGCAGTTTTTTAGCACAATATCTGTGCGATGATGTTCGACCATGTTCGACCGTGTGCGAGCATGTTCGACCATGTGCGACCGTGTTCGACCGTGTGCGACCATGCTCAGCTGCCAGAATGGCCTACCGTGCTGAGTGGTATAGCTGTTCAAAGAGCAGTTAGAGGGAACGTGCAACTGCAGATGTTTCTGTGAACGCCGATCAAGCCAAGAAAGTGGGGGAGAAAATAAATTCTGAAGTCTTTAGTAGGAAACAATGTTCAAGAGTACACTTTCAAGAAAAACAACCAAGTAGTTATAATGGGCCGGTCAAAAGAAATCTGTGAAAGCTGACGGCGAAACCGTCCAAATTGATCCCCAGTTGCTTTTCCAACGCTTGATAAAAGTAGCACAGAATGCCACAGATAATGTTGCTAAAATGTTCAAGTATGAGTTATATAGCCAACCGTCTTCCCTTTTTGGTCAAAATGGACTCATTCGAGAGGCTACCAAGCCGCAGCTCGCTGATGAAAAAAGGACAGGAAACAGTAAGTTCCTACTAACGTCGCCGGAAATGGAAATGGAAATGAAAAATGTTTTGATGGCGGGTCGTTAGTTCAAAGAATACCATGGAAGCAAGGCGACACATTTACGTCAATTTGTAACATTTACGTTGACAACCTCAAACACAGGTACAAAGAACCCGTCGTAGTGTTTGATGGATATAATGTAGGGCCATCCACTAAAGATACTGCACGTCTGCGTCAATCTAAAGGCGTTCTAGGAGCTGAAGTGAACTTCAACGGAGCGTTGCCTCTTAAATCCAAAAAAGAACACTTTCTTTCCAACACCAAGAACAAGGAGAGATTTATTGACTTGTTGAGTGCTTGTCTACGAGACAACGGCTGCAAAACTATGCATGCCCATGCTGGTGGCGATGCTGACCCACTCTTTGTCCAGACAGCCGTAGAGGCCTCATCACAGGGTGCGACTACACTTATCCGTGAGCCGGACACAGACCTTCTGGTTCTGCTGTGTTTTCATGCTGATGCGAACTCGCATCCTCTGTTTTATAGATCAGAAGGAACACAAGCATGCAGGAAGAATAGAACATAGCATGTTAAAGAGCTTAAGTGCATACTTGGCCCCGAAATTTGCCAATAATTACCTTTCGTGCATGACTTTTCTGGCTGCGATACCACTTCACGATTGCATGGTACTGGGAAAAGAGCAGCGTTGCGGAAACTAATAAATGATGCAAGCTTCAGAAATGATGCACGGGTATTCACCAAAGAGACAACGTTGGACGAGATCGTTGTTGCTGGTGAGAGGGCTTTATTTTGCGAGTTCCAAAATTTCCCCCTACCACAGCAGCTGCAAGCTACCACAGCGCGCGGTGTTATTTTCAAGTGCAGCAGTGGGTGGGAAAAGGCGATCAGCTGAATCCAGAAGACTAGGGCTGGCGCAGTGTGGATGACCATCTGGAAGCGCGGACGACAGATCTTCCCCCAACTTCAGAAAACTTGTTGAAAGTTGTTAGATGTTCGTGCAAACTGGGATGTGATAGCCGGAAATGTCCGTGCAAGAAACATGGTCTGCCATGCTCACTTTGCATGCAAATTGCAATGAGTGCAAAGGTGTAAATTGCACTAACTCCAACTTATGTCCACTAAACGACTTTTAATTTATGTCCTGTAAACGACTTAAATGTGAAGAATAAGACGTAGAATATTTGAAAACACTGAAAACTTCTATACCTCGGAAAACACCCAAACCAGATTTCGTCGGTTTCACTTGTTCGTTCTGTCATGTTGTGACGTCATTTCCTTCCCAAATAAAATCTCTGTCTTTCCTCATACTTAATTTGTTCTAAAAAGGTAAATCTGGATTTTTCTTTACGATAGCTCAACCTACTTGTAGAACACGCAAGATGTTTGTATTTCACCAAAAAAGGAAGCCGTTTATCGGAGAAAGGGTGCTTTTAAGGCGTGATGCGCGCGTCGCGTGACGTGATGCTGCATGGGAAGCTGGGTCGAGTTTCATATTTTCCGCCATCAAACCAGTTGCCCAGTTCGTATAACAATCAACAACAGTTCATACACTTTTTTATGACCTTGCTATCTGTAGAATCGTGCTTGAATTTTGGGACATTGTACCAGCAGTATTATTCCAAGTGTTAGGTGAAGGACAGCAACAAAATTTTGTGACAATCAAAGGAATCTTTTCCATCGAATTAGACACAGATCGATTGGAATCACAGAGCGGAAAGAACTTGAACTTCTTCGTGTGGGTCGGATTCAGTTAGTTCAGCATGGCAAGCAGGCTGGGGGCGTGCATGCAATGCGTGAGATTTCTTCTGTTTGCTTTTAATGTCATCTTTTGGGTGAGTAAGTTTTTCACAGTTCCTTAATAGCAAATTTAATGGTTTATCGAGAAAATTGCAGCAAGGTCTGTGTGTATATGTCGGTGGGTTCTCCGCTCGAAATATGAGAAGGATTGCTTTGGCTTTCAGCTTTTACGATGACGCGACGGGACCCTGACGGTTCTTATAATAGCCATTTAGTGTCTTGTAAATAGGACATATTTTGTGAATGCAGCAACCGAGACAATTCTTATTGACGAAATCAAGGCTTGTTTTCGAATTTGGTTGGAACTAATCCAAAAGCAAACAAGCAAGTGTGTTGAATGCGTGTAGTTTGAAGTCTGTCAAAATGTCACGGTGATCGACCATCAAGGTTAAACTTAAAGCGCTGAATCGGCTTGCAGCTTTGGCAAAAAAATTTTTATCTAAAAACGTATACATGTAATGAGGGAAAATCAGTGTTCACAGAATACATAAAGTTCATCCATCAAGACCTACAAACTTATTTGGTGTGAGAAAATCTTTAATGATTCATAATTTTATTGCTGTAGTCAAAATATGGACCGACGTGTTCGAAACTCGAAAGAACGATGCTGACGAAGAAATCAGCTTTCAGATATCAAATCTGTAAATCTTTTACGGAAGAAAACCTTCGATTTGCATTTGTTGTTACGAGAATTTCTTATGCCGATATTTTTAGATTGTTGCCAAAGTGTGTCTGTACTGTATATGTAACTATGAAATTTAATAGTCCAAATCGCAAGACGTTGCTATCACTATCAGTCTAGATAATATTCCATCACTTTTTGTTAGCATTAATTATTGTCACATTCTGTGAAAGTGTAATTCGGACTCAAGTAATTCTTATAATTTTATATCATGAATGCAAAACTCTTATGTTTCTTACACTCAGCTGACTCCCACTTGGCCACTGATAGCGGTGTTTTTATTCTAACCATTATCTTTATACTAAAAAGATTTCCCTCACTAAAATAAATACAATTAGTATTAACCAAACAGGTGCACTGATTGGTTCATCAGACACAGTATATCTTAGGATATTCACCTTCAGACGTAATTTTCAAAATGGCGGCTCCCTCTGCCACTGTCACAGAAGAGGAAATTTGTCATTACAAATGAATGAAGAAGCTACTTTTAAAAGCAAACAGAAAAATCCACCTTTTTGGTTAATACTTAGTTAAACAACTATCCCCCTTAGTGTCCGTGCCTCGTGAAAAATACTCACCCCACCGCTTCGTGGCTCAGTAGAATATTTTTTCACTATTTACCTCCACTTTGGGGGATAGTTGTTAAGTATCATTGTGATTGCCATCAAGGTTGATCATCAGAGACTAAGAGACAAGTAAGCTGTACACTTTCATAGGCCCCAAGTGACCCGCATCAGGCAAGTCTAGTCTGCATTTGAACTTTTAAACCAGCTGATCCACCGTAATTGAGTGAAAACCTGCACTTGCCATTCAAACTTTGCATTTTTTTATATAATTAGTCAATTCCTAAAATAACTTTAGTTTTCAAGCTGTGCTTCCTACAAATAATAAATATTTAAATGGCTCAAAAAACATGCTGAAAAACTACACGAATTGTGAAGAAAATGTTTTCCAACATAATTAATCCATTTCAGCAGAGAAATAATAGTTTTAATTCTCATTACATTGTGGCTGATAAGCAAGAAGTTTATCTCAAAATTTTTAGAGACCCTAACTTTTAAAAATTCCTTAGGGGGTATGCCCCCAAACCCTCCTAAAAACTCACACCTTCTGCAATCGTACAAACACCTATGACCAGCTTTTAGGGTTTTCAAACTTGGGTTGTGATTGTCTGGTGTTTGGTTTTGGTCAGGCTCTCCTAGAAACAAAAATACCCAGTTACAGTACTTGCTGCAGAGGTAAAATTCCATGTGCTTTGTCTCACAATAAAACCTAGTTTCTAGATGATTGATTAGGATCGCCAAATTGCTGTAATTACTGCCAGCAATTGTCAACGATTATATGGAAACACTCAGAGTTTCCTAATTGTTATTGTCTGTCAGCTTGTAACCAAACAGGTATAATTAAATAGGTGAAATGGAGTAAGATCTAAAAGTACCTATAAATGAGCCCTCAAATTGCCATATAAGTTCACAATACTCAAGTATCTCTTTGAGATGAAGTTTTAATTAAAAAAACACTTGAGCACCCTCATGAAATATATTGTCTCTTTGGGTCTCTTCAGAGATCACCATGCAATGTAAATCCATGTCAGCAAATTAAACTTTCACATGTTAAATTACCAATTACTAGTTATGGCTTTTTCATTTTCATAAAATATATTTGAATGTACAATTAAGCAGCCTCTTAATCATATCAGTTCCCTCACAAGGTCCATCAAGCCCTTCTGATCTATTAAACCTTTATTGTCTTCTATTAATACCAAGCAACTGATATAAGAAACTGAATAATTATATGCTTGTTGGATAATATATTTAAGTGTTTAATACCATAATTACACTGTCTTGTAAAAAAAGCCATGTCACTGTGGTGAATTGTTTTACTGCCATTCTCGTTGTCTAATTTATTGAAGCTTAAACTGAAATGCAATTAATATGTACTTTCTGGTGCTTACAAGTAAGAATTATCACACCCCAAGACTACAGGCAAATGCACCGGTAATTCAAGAAATTGTGGTTTAAAATGTTAAAACTCAATACAAAAATGATACAAAAGATACATTTTGTCTTTTCATTCCAAAATCCAATTGTTAATAGAGAGGGTAGAAATGTTTGTAATAAACATGCCATTCAAACCTAACATCATCATCACAATAATACTTACTAATAGTTGAGTAATAATGATAAAATTTATTTCTAAGATCAAAATTAATGCCCTATACAAATGGCAACGGAACTATAAGCTAATCTGATAATCTACCTATAGTAAATTGAATAAATGAAAGTCTGTGACTAACTACTTAAAAAGGTATTAAGTGTTTAGTTTCTTCTTAAAACATGATAAAGCAAGCTACAAAAAGATTATTGCTGTTAAATCTCTTTTACCAACATCCCTTCCACTTCATGTAATGTAACATTGCAACTGAGATTGGAGTCCGGTGACTGTTTCATTCAGTTAAAGAAAGAGACCTGAGTTCAAGGGCTATATGACTGTATAACCTCTTGTTGTAAGCATGTTTTTACTTGCGATTGACTCAGACCTGTTACTTTTAAAATCTTTTTGACAGATATTGGGTTTGGGGATTCTTGGTGTGGGAATTTGGGCCAGGGTGTCACTGGCAAACTACATGAAACTATCATCTGACGACTATGCTGGTGCAGCATACCTGCTCATAGGAGCTGGGGTTCTTATTTCCCTGATTGCCTTCATTGGATGTTGTGGTGCTTACAAGGAAAATGTCTGCATGCTGAAAATGGTATGTATACATAATCATGATTCATTATCTGAGTACTTTTTGTGAAATACTTGTCACTGTAGAACTTAAGAGCTTTTTTATTAATTGGTTGAAGATTATAACTTATGTAGAACTTAAGCTATTAATTGGTTGAAGACTATAACTTATTAGGTCCTGAAATTTTAGAACTCATTTATGTAACTTTAAGATTAATTAGTCCTTTCAGCCCCAGTCAGTTTTACAATTTGTAAGTTCTCTAATTACCATACTATATGTTATCCACACAAAATTATAAATTAAATTAATATTCCATTAAAAATTTGAATCTTGTTTTGTAAACCAAAATGATCAAGCATCAATGCACAGCAATTTATCCAGGATGAAAAACTTAATTATCTCAACCTGTTTACAAAGAAACTGTTGACTGAGACAGTCTAGGAGACTGAAAGATTAGCATTATGTACATCATACTGTATGGCTTGTTTGGGGATGATAGAATTGATTGAAACCATTACTATAAAACTGCAAATGATATCTATGCTAGTTTAATGAAAGGCTTGTGTTTTTAAGGTTTTAACAAACTTAGTCTACTGTCTAGTTTCAATATTACTAACTGTGCTTTTGATTTTAGTTTGCATTTATCCTTGCACTGCTGTTCCTCGTTGAGCTGGCTGGAGCAATCACTGGTTATGTCTTCCGCAGGGAGGTGAGTAGTCTTCATAGCTCAATATTACTAAGTTATTGTGATTGCAATCCTATAAGAAAACCCACTTCTTATACCTGCTCCACGTTTTAACACTCAGTCACATCATTCACTAAATATCTCATATTATGTATACTAAAATGGTAATACCAATAAAATGTGGGAGTTTATTAAACAATAACATGATCCATTCCATAACTATCACCAAGAAGCAACCTTTACATACTATCAACATCTTAACCTTGTGTTTTGATCCAAATTCATCCTGTAATAGTTCATAACCCCCTGCTGTTCTATTGAAAGATTTCAAGATCATCAACTTTTAAGTTCTGAACAAAGGGTACGGGTTTTGCTTTAATTTTTTGTTTGCTCTAAAATCTCCATGATTCTTCATTCCAGGTATAATATTTTGGGTGAATGTTTATATACATTTAATTTATTTTAATTAGTAGTTTTGGACAATTACCACAAAGCAAACATGTACAAACTTTATGCAGACCCATGTGATTATTAGAATCTAACTTTTTGCAGTTCCTTTGTACAAAAAACCCCACAGATTCTGCATTTATAACGGTTAAAATAGTTACTATTCTTGTCCAGTAACTGTTTATGTTAAATCATGGCAAGTTGGAAAGCCAAGTAACGACATCTTATGATCAATCCTGAAACCATTCTTAACTGTCATAAGATTGCGTTCTCAAGGTTTTTACTGTCCATGCTGTTTTGTTTAGTTTATAATTAATTCGACTTCCTCAACCTAAACTTGACGTCTATATCGATTTGTCCTAAGATTCTAGTGACGCTTTGGCAATTTTTTAACCTTAGACTATAAAAACTAGTGTAAATTCCACCCCATGCTATTATTAATATTTTCGGACCATCACTATTATCTATTATTCCCGATTTCAGAGTTTAGTCTATAACTGAAGGATCTCATCTTGCTTGTCCAAAAACTGACCGTAACCTTGTACTTGTAGATCAAACAAGGGTTAAAGGATGGTCTTCAGACAGCACTTAATGATTACCCATCAGAAGGGATCAGAGAAGCTTGGGATGGTATCCAAACAAAGGTGGTTGCATCAACTAGTTTCTTATGGCAGTAATCAGGAATAATAACATAGGTGTAGTATTTAACTCACCACCCCTCTCTGTTGAGCTTCCCCCAAAAATACTTAAAATATGTATTAAGTCCTCTCCCCTCCTCCCCCAAGGGGTAAGTTGTTGACTTAATCATAAATTGACTTTGACAGAAACTGAAAACTATTATAATAAAAATTGTGTTCTTTTCACTTGATTTTAAAATTCTATAATTATGTGTAGAAGATGCCTGATCTTAATGAATTAAGTAAGCTACTATGATAGCTTTTTGATATTCTGCTGAATTTCTACCCCCCCCCCCCAGTCCGCCCTGCCTCTGAATTGTTTGGAATTTATACCCCTCTTATTAAAGAAATGAAAGTGTTCTTAATTTCTTAAACAAACACAAACAGTAAAATGTTTCTGATAGTTAATCTTTTAGAATTAAGTTAGTCTTCAAGCAGGAGAAGGAGAAGATGACTGTTCAGAAATCATATCCCATTTTTTTAAACTCAAGTCTTTGCTCTCATTAGCTGAAATGCTGTGGTAACGCAAATTACACAGACTGGATTGGTAGGAGGAAAACTGCAGACACATGGTTCAATGACTCTGTTCCCCTCTCATGCTGCAAGGAACAAACAACAGGCTGCAATCTTAATATAACAGCAGCTAAACACACAAGTGGCATCCATATGAAGGTAGGTAACTGCCTTAGTTGGTGCATGGAAAAATATTGGTGGGGTGGTGGAGAAGCAAGTGTGGCAATCTCAAGTGTGTTCATATTTATTTAATTGTTTTGTAGGGAGGGTACAGGGAGTATTATTATGAAGGGTAACCAGTTAGAAAAAATTAACTAGCTAGGAAAAAATTAACTAGTTAGAAAAAAATTAACTATGGTGGTTAAAATAAAAAAATTATCTGAAATTAATATTATTAATTGCAACATCTATGCAATCCATGAATTTCATTTCATTTGTTAAATTAAAAATGATATTGTTCTGGACCCGGTTGTATGAAGAGTGGATAACTTTATCCAGCGGATAAATCGCTATCTGATGGATAAAACTGATGCATTCTTGGTTTTGAACGGACAATGCACCAATTTTATCCACTGGATAAGGACTTATCCGCTGGATAGAGTTATCCACTCTTCGTACAACCAGGCCCTGTTATACATCTATAAAATTTATAATCCTAGGGTTGCTACACTGAAGGAATTGGATTTGTTGAGTCACAGTTTGCCATCATTGGTGGGTGTGCACTGGGCATTGCACTGTTTCAGGTACAGTTAGAACTTTAATTGTCAAAACTTTATTGTTGTTTTCATTGACCCACCCAGAAATGGAGAGTATTATGATTTAAGTCCTAGGGTTAACACAGTCACTCAGCTGTTTGTTAAAATTAATTATATATGAGTGTCTTCAGCCAAAGTTCAGCAAGATCTTTTATAGTATGAACTTTGTTGTGTTATTAATTTTGATAAGATTTACTACATATGGCAGAATGGTACATTAAAGGCAGAAAATGTTTTTAAAACATTGGCAGTTATAAACTAACAATTGTCAGCTTCCATATATATTTGGATAGACTACATGATGTAGGGTTTATTCAATGAGCAGACAGCCATTCGGATTACCAGAAATTCAAATTCAAGTGTTCAGTGTTTGGTAAAGCTGGTTGCACCTGGGGGAAGATATCCCAACACGTAAACGGTGTGCACGGGAGATATGAATGAAGCTTTATAAGAAAACCTTCAATTCATGAGTGCAATTAGGCAAGTTGGTTTTATGTGCTGTCTGAGCTGCTGACCATTGAAAATCAAAATATTCTGTCTTGCCTTGCCAGTTCTTTCTTGTTCAAAATTACTCCCTGAGTGGGACATTAAGTTAGTTTCAGGTTTTAAAAGACCATTGCCCCAAGGCCTCTGCATTAGCACATTTACCGTCATTGGTTTAGAGCTAGAGATAATGGCTATATACCAATTACTGTTTTGGTTATTCAAAATAAGAGCAGAGTAGTCAGTTAATTAACCATGAGGATTTTTCTTTTCCAGCTGATTGGAATTGGAGTGTCCTGCTGTCTAGCTAGTTCTGTCAAACACTCCCTTAGATACGAACCTGTGTAGATAATAAACAATTAAATAAGTGAAGAGGGAACTTGTTTAAATGATGTGAGCATGTCCTTTAGTTGTTTGCATGGACTTAAGCTGTGTAAACCCCCTTCTACTGTTTCTCCTACTCATCCTTCGCAAAGCTCCCCTTAAGCTTAACATCTAATTATTTGCTGCGAGTCCTGGACATCTGACCTGCAAGAGTCTTGGCACTCTAGATCTGTTTAGCCCTCATCTCAGTTAAAAGAGTTTTTATCTCTGTCAGTATAATAAGTGAAAGCATGTTATTACAAAGTTAATGTTGATTAGTAATTGTTTGACTGCTGTGTGAAGAGGTTAGTCTCTTCCTTAGTCCTAAACATACAGTCGACAACATAATTTTTTGCCAGCAACATAAGTTTAAGGCTGATATTAAAGAGTATTGGATAAGTGGAGCTTTTAAAAGATGAACTATCTATCGTAGGAGTTGGAACAGTGTAGCATAAGAGCCAGGTCTGGCATAGTACTCATGAGATCGGGGATTTCAATAAAAGAGTGCAGGATAGGGGATTTGCATGGCTGCTCAGGGGAAATTACATGGGATTCACCAAAATTGGGCACAGGAAATGCGAATATCAGTAAAGAAAAAATGGTATGCAGGATTTTCATAAAAAAGGAGCAGGAATGCAGGATCATGATCCCCACTTCCAGACCCTGTTGCAGTTTGAGGTTTTTCAAGGGCTGGAGATACATGAAATACAAAGTACATGTTTTGTGACAAAAAAAATTAAAATGCGACTTGTCCAGTTTTGTTGCTTGTATCCTGCAATGCCCTGTTTTAATCCTCATAAGGTTAAACAATTTCTTTGTTGGACACATAGCCTGCTTCCAGTCAGTGTACAAGTTTTTTGTTGCTGAAAACTCCCAGTCCAGCTATTGTTGCCACCATCTTTGATTTCTGGCCGAAACTCCCCGCATTGCCAGAAGTCAAAGATGGTGGTGGCAATTGCTGGACTGGGAATTTTCTGCAGTGATAAAAGCACCATCAACCACCTGCAAGGAGGCTATTGGACACATATTAACATACGCTTTTTACTATAAAATTAATAACCGCTTCTAAAAGAGTTTTAAGTCCTTTTAGAGCAATAGGAAAAAATATGGCTGGAGTACAAAATAATGTAGAAGTTAAATAACATGACATATGACTATTTAGTTGCAACCTCTAAATAAATAGATAAATATTGTGTACATTAAGCTAGATGAATGGATTGATTGAATAAATTATACAAATCTGTGTAGTATAAGAGATAATCTTCTGTGGCTATTGCAAGACAATTGACTGTGTAAGCCTGACTTATGGAAATGCATGTGAATCAATAATAATAACTAGACCAGTGTGTTTGCACCAAATGCTTGTTTGTTTAATTTGTCAAGAAGGTACTTTACCTTTTCTTATTCATATCTACTTTTTATTAGTTTCTTTGTTGGTCTGAGTGGTTCCATTGTTATTGTTTGAAATGCTGTGAGCTAGTAATTCTCAGCCCCATTTGGGGAAAAGCATTTTCAAAAGGTGCAGGTAGAGTGACTGTCAATAGTAGCAATTCTGAAATTATGTAACTCTGATAAGCTGAAAATGTATATAATATGTAGACCTCTGTTTATTGAAAAATAAACTGAGCAGGTCTTGGAAAATTGATAAAATTTTACTAACTTCAGGGATCACAGAGCTAGTTTGAAACTGGGGGCTGACTAGTGACTCAATGTGTGTGTGTCGAGGGGGGGGGGGGCATTTGTAATTTTCAAAAAATGGGAGGGGGGATGGGCTTCCCCACCATGTCCTACCCCCACACAGGGTCTGTAACTTGGCTATCTCATCTTCCTCAACACTATTATGGAATTTTTTTGAAAACATTTTCTTAGGATTTGTGCCATTTTGTGTATTTTAAAAGTTATTTCAATTATAAGTTTTATGCTTGTTTAACAATTTTGTTTATGTTTTGGTAGTTTTTTAACATAATTATTATTAATAGGTAATTGTTCTGTTACACATGCAGACACAGGCCACATCATATGCATCATTCTTCGCAGCTTACTTCTCATTAATATTATAACTATTTACCCAGTTGTTAATTTGATTATGTTATTTACTTACACATTGTTACAATTTAATTTGTTTTAGCTGTTGGGTGTCTCCATTTCATGCTGTTTAGCAAGTGCAATCAAGAATTCACTTAAATACGAACTCGTTTAACAGTGTATAACAGATACAGGCTTCTGCGTGGAACTGACAACTAACGACTGTCACATAATCCTTGAATCATGATCAGAATGTTAATAGGAAGTTCACTGACAAGTAATGACTGAAGCAGTAAACACTGGTTGGAGTGACACCATGAACACGCTACTTGGTCTGACTTCTGGCAGTAACCACCGCACATTGTGTTCATCCATATAATATTGATTTATTCACAATAACTCTTTTAATAGTAGTTTCAGTCAGCAAATCTGGTTGTTCTCATTCTTAGTGCAGGGGCAGACTTAATGGAGAGACCAACTAACTTACTCAGGGCCTATGGTCCTTCTTGCATCAGCAGTTTTGGAAACATTTTATAGGATGTCCAGTTAAGAAAAAAATTATTTTTGAGTACAGAATTTGCCCTCCTTCCCCCCTCCCCTAACTGAAGATTCTGGTTCCTCCCTCTGTGTTGAACAAGTAAAACTGAACGTACTAAACAGTTCTGACAAACTACAGCATGTGCAACCTTACGTGATAAAAATAATTATACTGTGTTTTTATTACAACTATAGTTCTTGATTCTTTAAGTTAATTTGCACTTACTATAATCAAACTTAAAACTAGTCTAAATCTAAGACAGCCCTTGAGAGCCACTTCAGCCTTGAATTAAATGGTTGTTTTTTTAAACGAAAAGGATTGCATGTGGTCTTAATAACTTTCAACAGGCCAGGCTTCAGTAAGGTCTCTGTCCAAACCCCCTCCACATTTAGTTAATTTCAATTTTTTTACAACTTGACTGTGTAAGCTGACCATATCAAACTGGAACAATTGTTGTTTTTATTTTATTCCATGGTTATAATATCCTGTTTCAACAATCTTTCTATTAAGAACACAAAAATTGGTTTGACCACTGACAAGGGCTTAGCAAATGACAACTTTTTAACAAAAGTCGTAGAAATGAGTGAGAGATCAGACAACAATTTTTGTATTTTGAAAACTAAATACTAACTGGCTGTCAAAGCCCAGTTATGAACTATCAAACTGTGTGCACTGACTTTTTTATGTTGTTAAATTACATAAATTTTGTAGTCGTAAAAAACGGATTTTTCTAAAAGTATGAGCTTCATCACCAGTGCAGGTTTTAAAGTTTTGATGAGGAAAAAGAACTTTCAATAGCTAATATTAAGAGCACTATTATTTTTACTTGCTAATGAGTGCAAATATTATCTAAAAGTTATTAGAGATGGATCTGTTTGTGATAATTTCAAGTTTTTATTAAGTTTTTAGAAAAAAAACAAGAAGGTACACAAGGCATTTGATTAAAACCACCATATCATTTAAACATTTATCTCATTTGAACATGAATTACAGCAGAATGGATTTAGCATATCCAGACTCAAACCAGATGATGATATAGTTTAATTGTGTGTTTTAAAATTCTTACTTTTGACAGGACTGTAAGCAGGTTTTGTCCACTTCAAAAAGATTTATCCACTTGATAAAATTATCCACATGTTGAAAAACTGTGTCCAGGCAAACAAGACAATATTAAAAGCCTTCTACAGTTAGTAATGCTTAGTTTTTTGCTTCTAGTCAACCTTTTAGTATTTTCACAATTATAATTATGTTAAACTACTTGTCAATGAACATTAGATACATGCATGCTAAACCTTTTTTAGGGTCTAGGTTAAATTTTCTAGATTTCACAAAGCATTCTAAAATAATGTCTAAAATAGATATTTTTTAAGATTTCCAAGGCTTCCGCGATTATTTGAGAGCAACAATTGTAGGTGGATATGCAAAATGCAGTTGTCTTGATATAGGGGTTCTCATAAAAAGCAGGGTGGCCTCGCTAAGTAATTGCTTGCAGTGGTATAACCTGCATGCATTGCAAATATATATTAAATTGAGAGTTACCAAACTGTCTCGCAGATTTTGCATGGCTCTCGAACCAGCTGAGTTCTCTGGAAGAGAACACAATTAAGTCTCCCCTACTGCCCAGGTTACAATGTAATAAGGAGACAGAAATCCTGTTGATAAATGTGACTTGACAAGCGTTAATTTGAATTACTCAGAGATCGAAAAACAATTAGAGTGTGATTTGCAAAATGGTAGTCAAGAAAATTTTGGGCAATTTGTCATACCGTGTTTCCTCAAATAAATGCTGCGACATTTATTTAATTTTTCATGATTTGAGTGTAGCGTTTATTCAGTGGTGACGTTATTTAGAATGCTGTTTATTTTTTTAATAACGTACTGCTGTAACTTTACATTTAAAAGTATCTGCTGCAAAAGAGATACAGTTTTTTGTCTGGCTGTATGATTCAAGCTTTGCAATTTTAAAACTACAACTCGTGCGTATAAACGCATAAGAAATCAGATTAATTCGATGTTGTGGATTTTTGTCTGTGCCTTTCAAACTTTTAAAAAACTTACAGGGTGCGACAATTATTAGAAGGTGAATTTATTAATATTTTGGCTCTCAGGTGCTGGGTTTATTCAAAGGCGACATTTGTTTGAGGAAATATGGTAACTGTGTTCCCCTCTTCAACCCCCATCCTACATATCTAACTGGAACAGAAAAAATTTCAGGACAAACTTGTCATCGTGTAAACTTGACATAATTATTTTAACTACAAAGCACTTGGAATGTAGCGAGTATTGCAGCCAATATACAAAGAATAATGGGATTTTGAAATAAAAATTTATTCAAAGGTGTGTGCTGTGTGCATCTGCTGTATATTATACATGTAATTTTAGTGTGCCACTGGAACCCCAAAAGCCTGACCCTGTTTCCTGGCTGAGGAAAGCCTTAAAACGATACCTTTTTCTTGACTCCATTAAAAAGCAAGAGAAGCATGCCCTGTCAAGGACTGCAAAGCAACTTTGAGATTTGGGGACGGGGGGCACCCTTAGTGGCTCAATATTGGGGGGGGGGCACAAGACACATTTTCTTACTAACTCTATCCCCCCTGCCCCCCCTGCTCTTAGGACCCCGCCTGTTATTGCCTAATACGTTTTGTAGCTTATTTTTATTTAAAACATCGGCCATTGTGCCCTGACAAAACAGCAAATGTCTCAGAATTAGCCCTTTGCAAAACTGTTTTTAAACTTGCTTATATTTGACACCATGTTCCTAACCTAAACCACGTGTTTTCTATACCCTGTTCTTGACAAAAATGTTGAAAACCTTACCGTGTCTGTAGAGTCAAAATATGGGAGTGCCCCTCCCCCCAAACATAATTGCTGTATGAGTTCCTACTTCACTTTTGCAACCATTTTTGTACAGTTTATTACTTCGGGCAAATCCATTTAAATCTGAAAATGTTTTTGATACTCCAGGATGGTTGGCATTGAAGGGCCGGGCCCAGGCAGGGGCAGATCCAGGATTTTCCAAAGGGAGGGGCACCAATGAGCAGCAAAGGTGCAAGCTATCAAGGGGGTTCTGGTGGCATCTCCCCAAGAAATTTTTGAAAATTTCCACTTCCAGGATCCCTCTCGAGGAGTAACATGACTGATTTTTTGGTCCGAAACTGTAACTTTGAAGTGATTTTTTTGGTCATTAAATTATGCGGAGATATTTTTTGGTTGCCATAACAGGTCAGGTTTTTTGGGCGTCATTAAGAGCTGTATTGTCATCCTCTCAAGGTGATGAGTGTGAAGATGCTATTTTGATTAATGGAGACGTTAATAAGTATCCAAAAAAGGAATTTTAGGGTGTAATTTATTATTAAGCAAGCGATTTGGGGGGCTTAAAACAATTGAACCTCATTTGAATCCTCCCTCCTTCATAAAAAAGTTTAGGTGGAGTTCCTCCTAGGGAGGTAGCGTCTAGCAATCAACAAAAAAAAATTAAGAGCTTAAACATACCAAATCATGCTTTAGCCACATATGCTATATGACCACATACTATTAAAGAACCAACCTCAATCCATGGCAGTTGGTCAATGTTGTCCAAGCACTTCAAATACCTATTTTTTTTTAGTTTGTTTGAAATGATCTTTTCAGTTCATCCGAAAACCTGCATTTTTCAGCTAAGTTTGCCGTACACTCGTTAACTGGGGGAATTGGGTGATGAAAAATGGACATTCTTTCTGCTTCTTCCCATTTCCCTCCCCATTTCTATTTCTTTCCCTGTTCTCCAATTTTACGACTACACCCAAACATTCCCATTTTATAACTACATGCCAAACACACCCAAATATCCCAATTTAAGATTTGTTTAAGAATGAGCTTCAATGCCGAGATTTCGGTAATTCTGACGAGTCACATCCAATGCTTTAGCACCTATTCTTCCACAACAGCATTGTAACCCATCTTAAACTTATCAGGATTCCCACGCATCTGAAAAATACAATTCCCTGACCAAACAATGTTTTTCTCTGACCTGTACACAAAAAAGTAAAGCTCTCTAAATCTTACTTCAGATTTTGTTAGAGGCTCTATTTTTCTTCTGTGCAAAGTTCAAAGTTATGCTGTGGTATGACAAATTGAAGGGCATTGATCGTTTGCCCCCACCATACCACAGCAAAACTTTGAATACTTTTCAAAGTTTTCTAGCAGAGCCAGCAAAAGTCGCAAGGTAAAATTCCCTGACTTGGGTAAAGAAATAAGATTTCCCTGATC
>JAOBRG010356575.1:0-12960 GCA_027574985.1 Umimayanthus nakama
TACAAGGGAGCCCAAATAATACAAGCTGTATTGGTTTCTTTTGGGCTTCCTTGCCACATTAGCTGATTAAGTTTGTATAAAATATATTATGCGTTTGTAATGTCTGTGGTGAATCAAATAAACTGAACTGAACTGGTCAACTTCGTGACGGTGAACTCTGTTGTAGGTGGTAGCACAAGGAAGTGTTTGGCACTGCGGAAGCCCGACAAACAGAAAGCAGCACTCCTTGGCATGCATGCGTTTTGGGGGGCAGCCATATCACACTTGCAAGCCAAATAGTACCTCTTAATAACGCAGTTCTCAAGGATCTAGGATGTCGAAACGCTTTAAAAAGAGAACGCAAGTCTACAACGACTTCTATTCAGAATCTTTCAAGGAAACTGCTGACAGAATCCGACACTGCAGCAGTCTTGGATGAGTGGAAGCTCTACCAGACAATGGTGACATATCAGACATAGATACCGACCAGTGAGTAGACCATTTAATATTGGAACGCTGTCGACTTTGAGCGCAGCCTTTCGGTGAACGCCAGAGTTGTAACAAAGGAAAGATCAATCCAAGACTTGGGGAGCAGACCTTTGTCGGCTTGCAGCTCCTAGAGGATGCGGTAAAGTTCCACGACCCAGTAAACTGCAGACCGGAGAAGATCCTTGTCACCAAGGAAATGAGGAAATCTGTATGTTTGGCACACTCGGAGTACAAGGCAAGGTTAGACCAAGAAAATGAGGAGAAGAAAAAGGAGTTAGAAGAAACTAAGAGAAAGAAAAAGGAAGACGAAAGACTGAAAAAAGAGAAGAAGAAGTTAATGAAGTCCAGGGATTTTTTGGCAAAGAACGAGGTAGATATTTTAAAGGACGAGAAGAGAGCAGGAGCTGCAGATGAGTTACTTAAAAGTGACCCAACCTCCAAACTCCACGATGCTGTTTCAGCGTCAACTGTGGGCGTGAGTGAGAAAAAGAAGTCCTTTGACACTAAAACACACAAGTTTTTTCAAAAGGCAGTTCCCCTCGGTACAGCTAGCAGCAAAAAATTATAAGAAATCGAGTTAAGAGCTGTCACTTTTGTGACTTTTTTTCCGCGAACTATGTTTTGTTGATTCACATGCATGGACTGATATGCTTTGTATAAAGGTTCATAGATTTTCTTTGTTGCTCATTGATATAGGGACAGAAGATTTATGGATTTACGAAGCGTGCATGGAAATAAGCTACAAATACGGTTTTCACATCCTTACAAATCAGTAGATGTCAGAGTAAGTAAAGTTAAAGAAATGTTCCAATTTTTTCCTATTTTGAGGAAAAGTTCCCATTTTTTCCTATTTTTCAGCAATTTTTGTCCTGTTTTCCTATTTTTTGCAAGTCATTTGGCACTTGACACCCTGCGCCTCGGATAATATCCTCGAATACGTTTTTACAGTTTTTTTAATCTTTCCGGCAACTCGCACAGCCCAAGCATACCTCGTACTTTGTTGCGTTTTATCTTTTGTTCTTTTGTGGAAGGTGCTGATAGCATAAAACATGCAGTGTGAGCCGAGAATACACCTTCACTCTTCAGCTGTGACATGTTGACAGGCGCGTAGTTTTAAACCCAGGCTTGCAAGCTTTTCTTTGTATGTTTATTATGCGAGCCGGAGCATTTTTCCATTTTACAGAACCAAAATTCTGGTTGATTTTGTTAAAAAACGTAAAAGGAAAGGGTATGTCGAACGGGCTTACAAACCAAAAATGTAAGCTACGTCTCTGGTCAGATTTTTTTTCAAACGTAGTTATTGTCTATGCTCTTGCCATGTGTCCCTAAACACATGCTCTAGGTATGTACTGACTTTGTCAATATTCTTGATTACTCGAAGATTTTTGCAGGAGAAAATGATTGATCCAACCCTTCAAATCTTTTTGCTGTAAATCTGAATATGCTTGCTTTTGAATAACAATTTTTACAGTAATCTGGAGTGGTGGTATACATGCTTTAGATAAGACAATTTCGGTTTTAGTTGTGCAAACATGTGCAAACAACTTTAGCGTCCCTGCAGACCTCTCGCTGCAAAGGGAGTTTCAGACTAGAATCTCCGCCCCCTCGGCTTCGTTGAACTCGAATTAGAGCCGTTTGACCAAATTGCCAGAAGCTTATTAATGTGAATGTTTTTCGACACTAGTTATCGCTGATGACGTCATCATGGTAAGTCACGAAAGTTGATGACTTTTTGTTACGGCTGATTGTAATTTTGCGATTTGTTGTTTTTCAAGTTATTATTGTTTAAATTGTTTTAGCTTATGAGGTTAATGTTTGGCAAAATAGCCAAAGCTTTTTAGGGTTAAGTGTGTGTGTGCGCCGGAAGACTTTTATTGTTTAAACTGAAATGGTCAGTAAATTCTCCCCAGCAGACTTCTTCGACTGCTACTCTAGCAATTCCCCTCGACTAAAGGGTGTACATTTATCCAAAGCTACGTACCAGGTTACATACGTGAACATTTGTGCCGTTTGTGTCATGTGTGTACGAGTTGCGTGTGCCGATTTGCTTGCGTCGTTGTGTTTGAGCCCTAAAATGGATTCTTTATCAATATTGCAAAATTGTTGACAAGCTTTCACGGTGCGGTGTTTCGAAATCAAAAGCAAGTGACATTTTTTCCATACATATCTTAGATTCAGCTAAATGGCATTCTCGATTTATCGCATGCCGAGTACATATCATCTGCAAAGTAAATTTCACATTGAAGTAGACTTCGTTTACTTTAGAGTTCAAACCACGACTTTCATTTTCTTTGGACCGATTTCAACATGCACTCTAAACTGCAAGCGTTTTTGACAACTGCTATCTAGCAAAACAATTCAAATTAGACTTAAATTTAACAAAAGGTTTTTGCTTACTTGGCAACAAACACCGTCGAAACTATTGCAACTTTGGCTTTAAAAGGATTTTTTAACTGTTAGTTAAGTATTTTCGATTTTGCAGTACAAATGCTTAGCAACTGTTTCCATATAGAAATCTAAACAAAAACCTGTGCTTGGTTGTTCAACTGACCAACCAATTCGTGCCAATCTTGGGTTAGCTCCATACAATTAATTAACACTTTACCCAAAATCAGTACCAAAAGGGTTTTGAGCAACCTGGTCGAAGACTGATTAAACTTTTACTCCTAACGGACTCTGATGAGAAAAAACTAAGCGGAAATGATAACCGTCATTTGTGATAAATGTGCTTTAACAGTGTTATTATAAGCCCTCTCTTTAATCAGCACTGAAAGCATGTTTCCTGTCATTGGTTATGATTTGTGTACATAGTCGTATAAACGGTAAATGATGCTTATAAGAAAGACAATCTCTACTTAGTTGACATAAATTGGAAGCCGCACATCGGTTACCATCATGGCACACAACATGCACCACTTGATCATGGTGGTTGGGTTTCTGCTGCTAGTCCTGTTAAATTCTACTTGCGGTGAGTCAAAAGTGTACAGTTTTAAATACAAAGAACACACATCTATTACAATCTCTCTCAAACTACGCGGATTCTAGTATCACACTGCCTCATTGAGCAAACTTTAGATCTTTTTATTAAGCTTTACATGCAGCAATACCCCATTTCATTTCGTCAAGTGAGTTCTTATTGCGAGTTCTGCAGGCACTTCTTTACGGCATGTCGTTAGTTTCACTCTGTACTCGAAATTTGTAAAGTTCACTGGATCTGCTTCAGTTCATCTCGGTTCAAGTTCTAATTTTACGCTCTGACTGGATCTATCTTCGAAATGGCATTACTTAGGTGTGCTGAATTTTTCTCAATTCTACTCAACTTCGTTACCAAGTTGCTAATTTCAAATGTCCGTATTACCCACCGAAGTTCCTAACTAGCAAGATACTTAAAACCCCTTTTTGAAATATAGGCATTGTGAACACGCCTAAAGCTACATCAGGCCTGGACCAATTCCTTTCTTGTTTCTACCGAACGATTTATAGCTGTAATACAATAGCACTGAAGATAAAGAGAAAACGTGTACACAGTTCTTACATGTATATTAAATTATTGGCTTACAAAAAAAAATTATCGCTCAACCATTGTAAACGCGTGGGTTTCCTTAACGTAGAACTGATTCATTTGTATGACTCATTTGTATGTAGTTTCCCTTGAGCTCCTGTTGTTTACATTCCCGGGTTTCTACCTCAGTGAAAACTAGAACTTTCACGTTTTATCGTATCTTTTTCTATAACCTTTTCAAATACGAGTTTTATAAAATAATTAAATAAAGATCTTCTAGAGACAAGCTCTGAAGCGTTCGATTGCTCAAATTCTGGAGTAGTAACGTATAGTCGGGAAGATTTTTAAGTACCCTTTCGGAGCAGTAAACAATAAAACAATTATTCCGCGAATTGAGAATCAGGATTACAAAGATAACAAAAGAAATGTTTTGCAAGGGAAAACACCAGAAGAAAACGGAAAACTAGCTTGATTTTAGTTTCGTTTTTACAGCAGATAACTTTTCATTGAACTTTTGCCCCACGTGGCTTTTTTTTAGAAGCTTAGCGTTTCTAAGGACCTCTCGAGAATCTGACTATGTTTAGTGTCTTTTTCTTTTTTGTGGCTGGGCTTGACATTTTATTTATTTTTTAAATTAAACATTGTTCAGCATTGTTTTGTAACTGGATTATCAGGTGAAAAGGGCCGTCGCATCTTCAGTTTGCTTGAAGTACGAAACCCAATTTTACATCAAAAGGGATTAGTTCAGCTGTATTTCACGCAAAATCTGTTTTTCAGGTCGTTAGTAATGTTTACATTGAAGTGCGCAGATTTGGTTTTATTTGTAACTGAAATGCAACAGAAAATGAGAACTGTTGCCAGTTGAAACAGATTTGTGAAAGATATCAGGTGAACCAAATTGTATTAATTTTTAAATGTGTAACGTTATATTCTTTCAAATACGTTTTTACTTATGAACAAAGAGACTTCATAGTCGATATTTGTATAACTATGACCCAACTGTGTTTTGCATTATTAATTCGATGCCATTTTCATACGGTTGCACTGAACAGAGTATAGTTATTACTAGATTCATACTATGAATTCTTTCGTCGATCATAACTGCGGCCTTTAGAAATAATATCAAGTGTATACTGGCCATGAGAATGTTAAAAATTGTGATTATAAGTTTCGCTCTTTGGTTTGCATTTGCAAACATTTACATTGGACTTCAAATAAGGATCCGGTTACGAAAGAAAGTTTGCCATTATTTCCAACTTTGTGTGTGCACCGGGCTCCGAAATCAAAAGGAACCTGTCGATTTGGTGTCACATGTCGTTTTGGCTGGTTTTCCATGCTATTGTAAGTGCTGGGTATATTGAATCAGAATATTTGCTAAAAGAAGCGGTTAGTTGTAGCATTCGTTTTTTTCCAATTTAAATGTTTTTAACACAAATTGTGCCGAAAAATGTAATAAATGTCGATTGTTTGAAGCTAAAGCTATTTTCATACACTCTCCCCGCCGAGTTATCGAACTGGTAACCAGTACAGATTTGCAACAAGGTGGCAAAAGCTCATGCAAAACGTTTGATGAAAACCTTGATGAAAAAATTTCACCATAGTTTCAAGCTTGTTGTAGTTGAGAAAACTGAGGAAAAACGTCACTGTTTAGTACCGCCAGAGTTTGTACTTCAAAAGCCTCCGACGAACGCCGCCAAAAAGCATTACGAATTATGTCTTGATACCGCGAGATAACAAGCACATTAGATGAGATAAAAGGAAATATTTAACCTTAATGTGAGCAGCTATAGCAACCTCGTTCCCAGTAAAAACTTCAGCTGTAAAAGAGGACTACCTCGTTTTCATGAAAGAGTGGGCTATGGACGCACCCTAAATGTGTTCATTGTGACTCCCTCACAAGAAACGTTTTAACAATAGTAGTACTAATAAACAATTGAAGTAATAATAATAATAATAATGATAATAAATTTAATAATGTCCACATTAACAACAACAGTAATCACAACAATGTAGATAACAACAATAAAAACAATGATAATAACACTGTAAGTAATAGCCATTAATAGATATAAAAAAATAATAATAGAAAAGTTAATCTAAACTAACAAAGCACTCTTTCTTTCAAATTCCTGCCTCTCCACTCCTCAGGGAAGTTTCTTTTGAAACCTTTTTTCTTTTTTCATCTTTAAAAGTTGATGTTTCCCAGCTCTTTTCAAAATAGTTTGTTTATATTGTTCTGTGAAATAACTAATGTAGGTAGAGTTAAAGCCGGTTATAAAGTTATAAAGTAAGACTTATATATGGAAAAGACAGTTTGCACGACATCGGCTGTCAAGAACAGGATTCGGAAGTCAGATGACAAGCTCGCGGTCAACCGAATGTGAAAAACGCGCACAGAATAGTCACTTTAGCATGCCGCTTCGTCAACAATGATCTTGAAAGGATGCCCAATAACGAACTAGCCAGAGTTAAGCCCTGGCTCAGAACTAACAAACTTGGTTTAAACGTGGCCCACACCGGATTCATGTTCTTTCGCTCTTGTCAGCGACTGCTGATGCTGTTACTTGTGAACTTATTGAAAACAATGAAATCAAAGAAGTTGATTCCTCCAGGTCTCCGGCCTAGCCCTAACTGGCGGAACCCTGTCCTGGACCAAGTATATCAGATGTGCAGGCTAACATTTTTACATTTTAAAAAGTCTCCTCGGTAATAGAGGCCTTAAAAGCACGCGAGGCCAATTACACAATCAATCAACACTGCAGTAGGCCGTGAAAGAGCTGGTTTATGTTAACACCTGTGCCTCGCTATTCGAAAGTGGGATAGCTCTACCCAGGGTTAAAGTTTTAACCCACGATAGGGTTAACCTCATTAAAGATTGATTTGGGCTGGCATTTTGGGTTTAGCCAGTGGGTTTCCTTGGAGTGTACTCCAAGTAATACTTGTTTCTAGAATAAAGTAACTCAAAGTAGCTTGTAATTGAATGGACAGGTTAGATAAATGGGTAATGTAGATTATCTTTTTACTGTAAATTGGTTCAGAATAGTCTTTATAGGAGAGCCAATAAATGTTTATTGCTATTGCTATTATTATAATTTTTATGATATTGTTATTATTATTATTATCATCATTTTTATTACTATTAGCCTAAAATTGGTTAATTTTAACCCTTTTTCCAACAACCTGACCCCTGGGTGACAAATTACAAAACCTCACCAAACCGCGCGGAGAGGGTAGTTACCAACTATAGTTATGACGCTAGTGTGGACCCTAGTCTTGAGTTACTGGGATAGTGCAGGCGGCTTTCATGTTCAAAACATTTTTCTCAGAACAGACTTTTTAAACGCAGTTGTGGGAATGTGGAGCTGATCTATGGACTAGGCTCCTATCCGATTTTCTCGAGACATAACCCCTTACAAGCTTTAAGGAGGGTATGAATGACAAATACTCTGCAATGGGTACCCACATGTCTTTAGTACTTATGTTCAAAGAGGTCGTCGGAAAATTAGATTGTTAACGCTTAACATTAAATTGACGATTAGAGCTGACCCCCCCTCCCCCCTCATATATTTTGTTTTTAAATACAGTATAGAATGACTCTTATTCTGAAAACTGCCTTCAGTGACTGTCTAATAAAATGACCTTGAACACGATAATTCCAACAGCCCATCGATATTAGCGATACATACCATCTGTACATGTCGATGCACACACCATTTGCAGTCACAATCTTCCACTTGTAAAAATCAACTAATATGTACTTAAATTGTTTGGTAAAAGTACAGCTGCTTTTCCACTTCTTGTTTAAACATCAGCTGTTTTTTCTGACAATTTGGTTCGGGTTTTTTTCTGGGTTTTTTTTTTAACGTCAATCCCAAACCTACGAGACACCACCTCCCCCTTTATCGTCAATTTGACGTAAAGCGTCATCAGATCGACATTCCGACGGACCCTAACCGTGCTCAAACATAATTTGTCTTTTCCTACCCGATTCATCTAGGGTTCTCATGGGTCAAGCAGACAAACAGGGCTCTCCAAGGGACAAAAATAGAGGAAAAATACTACTGGGATTCCATTTCCAGCCTGAGCCTGGCTAACAAATGCAAAACAGAGTGCGACACTACATCAAAGTGCGTGGCCGTCGAGATGTGGGACTGGGGTTTCGGTCTGGTTTTCTGCTCTTTGTTCTCCGAAGTGACTGGAACCACATGTCCACCTGGCAGTATGGACGCGCTTTGTATGGGCAATGGGGAGGCCTGGAAACGAGTTTAGGATGCTTCCGTGGACTAAGATTCGAGGTAGAAAATTTTCTCTAGAGTACAATTTTGATTAGCAGACATAATTGATACAACTGACTGGTTTTGGAAAAAGAAAATCAAATTCAAAGACAGTACAAACCACGAGTCCGACTTTCTAAACTGAGAACTGGCTAGTCGGGCCAGCTGGGAAAAAACACTGAACATGAAAGCGACCCGAGAATCCGGCTCGGTAACCAATGGCATCATCCAACAAAAGGTAGCTTTCCATATGTCCGGCCGAAAAGAAATCGTTCTGGTCAGTTTAAAAGGAAGGGTCCAAGGCTGGCGCGTACGTTTTTCCCGCCACAACTCTCAAAACTCCCGCGCTCTGGCCGACTTGACAAGCCAGGTTGCAAATATCTCAAAAAAGCACTCATTTTCTTTCTGGAAATTCTCATCAAAGCTCCTAAATTTCTCCAAAGTTTGCTCTAAATTACTTAAAACTTTCTAAATTTCCCAGAAAATTCATTTTTTTTATTGTTTTATAGAACATTTTTTGCTTTTTGTCAAGTTATACACGATCTATGAGTAGGGTCATTTGCCTGTCCAGAACCAGTTCTGAAGGACTCGTGCTGTGTTCATTTAAGAACTGAATGTTCGGACATCATCGAACAAATGGAAAGCGATCCAAGATCGCAAGTGTTCACAAATAAACTGAAACTCTTTTATTCTCCACAGGATTGATGGCCTTTATTGATCCACTGTTCACGGATACAGAGCGGAATGGGCTGACTCCACCCCTCTGAACTGGAACTACATACTTAATATTTATAGCAATATTCTATCTATATTCAGAGGAAAAACCAAGTAAAACACAAACAACAAGATCCGCTTTCTGTGTACAACAAGAAATAAATAAACATAAATATATCTCTTCAAAAACAAGATTATTTTGTCTCCTTTCATTACTCAAATGAGCGTGGCGTAAACAAAAGATGTGCGGATGTTTTAAGACCTCCGTCACCCACCTCTCGTTCCCATTTTTCACATTATTTTCGACAGCTTTCAAAATACGAATATACCGAGTACAAAACTTAGGTTTGAGGCAAACTACTAAAATCTTCAAAAATAAACACCCAGTGATAAAACTGTTTTTCAAAGTTACAAATTGAAGACAAAACAAAGATAATTTTTTTTGTAACTCAAGGAACAGTCTGCAGATGTGTTTTAACAACTAAGAGAAAACTAGCGCAAGACAGACGTGTGCTGATCAGTCACTCTTCAATTTTTTATCTGGCGACATAATTTGTGTGCCTGTAAGTCAGGCTGGTTTTAAGCATTGTGCTGCAGTCGAACTTTCAGTAGAAACATCCTCAGACCTTTACAAACTATTCTAGACGTGGGTTCAACGGCTTGAAACAAATTCGTCGGCGACTGAATTACTTTTGACCGTAGCACAACTTTGAAATTGGCTTTTGCCCTTGTAGGGAATTCGAAGAACCTAGTCTCACACGCAACAAACTGATTGAAGCTAAACTTGAAGGAGATTGTTTTTTGACAACCTTCTTAACCCTTTCAACCTCAAACACGAAAAAGGTATGCTGCTAAATTATCTTACTTTCCCTTTTTTAGAAAACAGCCTGTATTGGGAGAATTTTTGCTTCATACTGGATAGTAGGCAGCGTGTGACCGATTCCTACATTCTCAAAACAAAAAACTTCTTTTGTACTGATATTGTAATAAGAAAATTATGTTGATAAAACTGCTGGGGCTTGAACGGTTGATACAAAGAGCCGGAAACCCAGCGAAGCGTGATCGAGAGCAGTGAGGCCGAAGAACGATTCGCAAGGAAGAGCTCTTCATCCCTTCTTACTGTTCTCTAGCCCCTATATATATACACCCGCTCAGATTGATCACCCCTAGGTTTCCAAAGATGCTTAAATCAGTATACAAACAATTTCAAGAATCACTTTTTGGCTTCAACTAGCACGTGGTAGATCCTCACGCTCAAATCATACCGCAGAACTTCTGCAAATGATCATGTTTCCAGCTACCATAAACATGCAGTTTATTACTCTAAAAAACACTTCTTTGTTTAGTCCTCCACGGGCACGTTTCTGAACAAGTAGCCCATCGACTCGCCATTGTGGATTCGTCTGACCGCCTCGGCGAGGAGGGGACTGATGTCTATGGTCCGCAGTTTGGTGCAGTTCTCGAACTTGGATTCGTGAGCCACAGTGTTAGTGATCACCACCTAAGTCAGAAAACGAAACTGCCATCAGAGCTTACACGAGTGTCTCCATTCTCTCAGTAACTTACTGAGACTCCTTAATAGATTTGACAACTACATGAAGTACAACTTGAGCAACGAGTGCGGCTTTTTGGTAAGACCAAATTCGTGACAGAAGTTAGCAGAACCGATGTCGAGTCTAATCCGCAATGTCGAGTCTAATCCCGCAATGTCGAGTCTAATCCCGCAATGTCGAGTCTAATCCTGCAATGTCGAGTCTAACCCCGCAATGTCGAGTCTAAACCCGCAATATCGAGTCTAATCCCGCAATGTCGAGTCTAATCCCGCATAGTCGAGTCTAATCCCGCAATGTCGAGTCTAATCCCGTAGCCGTCCTCCCGTTTAGTACCAGAACTGCTGAAGGTCTCGTGGTCAACATTACGGGTTCAAAAGCTAAGAAGTCGCACTCGTAGTCAGTCAAATCAGAAAAGGTCGTACTCGCAGTCAAACTCGTACTCATAGTCAAATCCGAAGGTCTCTAAAAGCTCGTACTCGCAATCAAACTCGTACTCGTAGTCAAATCTAAAGGTCTCTAAGAGGTCGTACTCGCAACCAAACTCGTACTCGTAGTCAATCTAAAGATATCTAAGAAGTCGTATTCGTAGTCAAATATAAAGGTCTCTAGGGAGTCGCACTCGTAGTCAAATCTAAAGGTCTCTAAGAAGTCGTACTCGCAATCAAACTCGTACTCGTAGTCAATCTAAAGATGTCTAAGAAGTCGTATTCGTTTTCAAATCTAAAGGTCTCAAAGAAGTAGTGCTCATAGTCAAAGTCGCACTCGAAGTCAGTCAAGTCAAATCTAAATGTCTCTAAGAAGTCGTACTCGTAGCCAAACTCGTACTCGTAGTCAAATCTAAAGATCTCAAAGAAGTCGTATTCGCAATCAAACTTGCACTCGTCAAATTTAAAGATTTCAAAGTAGTCGTACTCGTAGTCAAATTTGTACTCATAATCAAATCTAAAGGTCTCTAAGAAGTCACACTCATGGTCAAACTCGTACTCGTAGTCAAATATAAAGATCTCAAAGAAGTCGTACTCGTAGTCAAACTTGTACTCGTAGTCAATCTAAAAGTCTCTAAGAAGTCATACTCGTAGTCAAACTCGTACGTGTAGTCATTAATGGTCACTTAATAAGTCGTACTTGCAGCCAAACTCGTACTCATAGTCAAATCTAAAGGTCTCCAATTACTTAGCCGGGAACGCTGGCAAGAAAAGTGTCGGAAAGTTCCACGAGCTTTTGATTAAACCTCTAAGCTTACATGTACAGTAGTAACAGTAATCCAGGAAGACTCCCGCTCAAGTATGTTTTCTATGTGGTCGTGGTCACAGCAGGAACTTGTGAGGTAAGAAAATAACCGCCAAATTTCAACTTCAACTGATTCCAGCATTCAGTTGGTGCCACGTACTAGCACGTTTCTCATGTTATCTTTGATGTTGGGACGTTCAGGTATTTGATAAGAATGTGTTTGCCAATAAATACAAAAGATGTTACAATAAAGTAAAGAGAAATCTTTGATGGCAAGAAGAGTGAACGAGTAAACTAAAACTAAGAAACCGAAACGTACGAAAGTTAAGCAAGGAATCAGGAGTAAAAAAAAGTCCCTTTCAACGAAGTTTAAAGTAGGCCCGTTTTAAACGTCGCATTTCTAATGCTTTACAAGGCAAAAGAGGTAGAACAATAA
This sequence comes from Umimayanthus nakama, assembly GCA_027574985.1. Lineage (NCBI taxonomy): Eukaryota > Metazoa > Cnidaria > Anthozoa > Zoantharia > Parazoanthidae > Umimayanthus > Umimayanthus nakama. The sequence goes on from JAOBRG010356575.1 coordinate 12,178, forward strand.
AATTTACTCATTAACACTGTACTCGGCGTATGAGAAATACGATGTTTGAAACGGCCCTTAATTTACCTTGAATTCAACAGTAAATAATGAAATTTCGCCTTAGCAAATTTCCATACAGTGTGGTTTAACTGCATCGTAAAAAGAACTCTGTTTAGTTCAAATCTAGCAACAAAGCAGAGCCAACGATTATGAAATGGATTGCAGGATAGCGTGGATGGAAGCGGATGCGGGTTAAAACAAATAATACTACTCACTTCATCGATGTCAGACTGCTCTATACTCTGGATTGAGTCCCCTGACAGCAGACCATGAGTAACCATTACGTAGATCTTGTACGCTCCCCTTTCTTTCAACACGGCAGCAGCATTTACAAATGTTTCAGCTTCATCCAGCATGTCGTCCTGTGTGTTATAACAACAAAAACAACATTACCACAGGTGCAATATTTTCACAACATTCAACATGTTGAAATATGTGTTACAACAAAAACAACAAAACAACAGGAACACTCGTGCAATGTTTCCTTTTCATCAATCATGTTGTCCAGTATGTTACAAAAACAAAAACGACAAGACGCTCAAGTGCAATTCTTTCAGTAGTATATTAGAGTAATTATAAGCAGGATTTTTTAAAATACCTTTCTTTTCAGCTAATAGTTTTCATAAAAAATTCTTTTCAAAATTTGGAATAAAAAAAAACTTTTCTTTTTTAATTTTTGAAATTTTGAAATTTCTCATTTTCCAAAATTTCTCATTTTCCAAAATTTCTTATTTTTCAAAATTT
>JAOBRG010356586.1:0-12960 GCA_027574985.1 Umimayanthus nakama
TTGGGAGAGCACTCGAGAAGCTAGAGAAGCACTCGGCTTCGCCTCGTGCCACTCAAACGCTTCTCTCGTGCTCTCCCCACTTCCCGCGTGCATCCATAACTCGATAGACGCACGCCAAGCATGGACCATTTCTTAAGTAGTGCTCGGGTTTGGGGTATTCTACTATTCCTCACCTAAAGGCCTTTTCTTTCATAAGAATAGACTTTATAAGAACATGCAGGCTGAAATTTGTCCAAAAATTAAGAGCCAGGCTGACAGTATGATCAGAAAAATTTAGGAAAGTTTATTTAATTTCTGTACAAAGAATGAGATGTACTTGCATATAGGAAGACCTGTTAGAATTAGCTTGGTCATCGAGCACTGGAGGAGTGATAAGCAAGCAAGCTTGTGACGTTCGCAGACAATGTTTTTCATATAGACAGGGATAGACAGTTTCAAACTTTTTTGCATCAGTACAGCAGGATAAAACAATAGCAAACACGTATTTCTTATCGTCGTTTTTTGTTCCGAGTGGAATTGCCAAAAATTATAGAACAGCTCAGGCTGAGCCGATAGTTACTGGTTCTTACAAAAAAAAAGCGTTTACCAGTACAGACTTACCACCTCAATTCGAAATTTAGCAACATCGTAGTTGTTTCGATACAGATTCCTCACAGGAGCTGCAAGCAAGCGGTCCGTAAACAAGCAGTTGACTTCTACTGACACGGTAAGAAAGCATGATTGCAGATAACCAATTCACAATTAAGTCAATAACACTAGAATAATCGTATTAAAAACCAAACTAGAAAGTTTAAAAACTAAGTGCACGGTAAGTAAGATTTCATATCACGCGCGCGCAACTCCTATCATTCCAAGTTACGTCTGTTGCAATTGATGACGTTAGCGAACATTTGTATCTTCGTTAGAATCGAGAATATTCTACAGTGTGGGCATCATGGATGTTTTCATAAGGATTGCTGCCTTTCTAAGCGTTTTTTCTTGGATACAGGCTGAGAAAATCTTCGTTGATTTCAACGGTTACGTTATCAAGGTTCCCAAGGAGAAAATCATACGTACGTAAAAACACGCTATTCTTGAAACATTTATGCTCCTTAAGTTTACAGTTTTTAAATACCAACAAGTTTCTTGTCTTAACGAGAAACTTTTGAACTATAATCTCACATAAAAACATTGGATAGTGGCTTCCTTTCACCCCTTGAGGAAGAGGGGAAGCGGGGGAGGACTTTCTTTTGAGGATGTCCAGAAATTTTGGCTGGGATTGTAAGTGCATATCTTAACCTAGTTGAATACAAACATTTCATTAAAACTTCGTTTTAAAACAGCATTAGATGAGAACCTGTGGGCACAAGCTATCCTCTACAGCTCAGTCGCCATCATCGTTGTGTTCCTCACGTGGCTCAGTATACAAGACACTGAGGTATGTTTGTAATAAATGTCGTATTTATTCGAATAAGCACCACTGGGCGATAATGTCTTCTTATAAGCCGAGTGCGAGGTCCGTACGGCAAGTTATGGACCGAGTTTTTTTCCTTCTTTTTATGGCTCAAGCGCGAAGGTAGGAAAAAACGAGGATCCACAACTTGCTGTACGGACCGAGCAAACGAGATTATTCCAGTTTTGAAAAGGTGATCGAGAGCTAGAGGTCCGTACGGCTACTTACAGGCCTGGAATTAACCAATCACAACACGCGAAATCAGTCAGCCTTATAATAATTTAATTTATGGTTATTTGACTCAGATATTTTTTCAAAATGGGCGCTTGTAAATTTTTCACCATCCCAGCCGTCCATTTTAAATAACATTATCTTTTTCATCAACAAAACAAAAGAACACTACTCTAACTTCATATCAAGCATTTAAAATCAATTTTTGAAGGTGTTGTACCCTTGTAAAACCGCATTCTGGCCTTGTTCGAGGTTGGTACTTATTCAAAAAATACGGTTTTGTGATATTGGAGTTTTTCATCCGATAGAGCAGGAGTCATTACCGTTTTTAACAGTACTCAGAAATTTTTAAAGTCCAGAGCGAAACTGCCCTATCTCTCCACCAAGCAAAATAAATTATTGTTTCAGTTTCAGAAACAATTTGAAGTTATGCAAATCTGTTTGGACAAAAATTGCGCGAAAAAAGTAGAAACTGTTCGAGCTCACTTTTTCGCCGAAGAGAAAAGAGCCGGCGAAAACCGTATCATCTGTTGGGATAAAACTACACATGTCTGTACTCGAAAAATTTTGCTTCGCGTGAAAAATTCGCCTAGTGGAAAACCGGCTTAATGCGTTAGCCTGCGCATCGACTGCCCAGAGCTATCAGGAAATGTCGGTATAGTCAGTCTGCGTATTAGTGCACAAAAGCTTGTTCCATTCCCGCTGGTGGGTCGCATTGATTTCTATAGGGCACCATTATTGGTTGGTTTTTACGCTAGCGCAAAAACTAACCAATAATAAAGTTGCGACCCAGCGGGAAATGGAACAGGCTTTTGTGCACCAATACGGAGACTGACTATACCGACGTTTAGGCTGATAGGCTGTTTGCGATGCAGTCTACTAATGCGTTTGTCTAAAAAAGTTTTAGTGTTTAGTGGTGGACAAGCCATTGCTTATAATTAGAATTTTATTATTATTATTGTAATTTTTATAATTGTTATCATTATTATATAGTGTTATTCATTAAAATGTACTTATTTATTATCATATATTTATTACTACTATTATTATTACTATTACTATTATTATCATTGTTGTTGTTGATGAGGTTGTTTTGTCTTTGTGGTTGTTGTTGGTTACGTTGTTCCAGTTGTTATTGTTGTTTTTGTTGTTGTTAATAGGATGCCTTGGAGAAGCATGTAAAGCGAAGCCGCCGTTCTTTACTAGATGATAAGGTTTCTTGTAAGCACTAACTATAAATAAATAATTAAACAAATATTAACAGATAATGAGCGCACACTGTCTTCCTTTTTATTAACAGAAAGGCAATTAAGAGTTTTCTTGTACTTTGGTCTTAATTTTCAGAAAACTATCTTGGTAAAATACTACATGGATAAAGACTATTGGGAAACAAGGCGAGTTTTACCAGAAGTACAGTCTTCGAGAAGTTTTACAGACATCAAAGACAGGTTTGTAGCCCGGTTGTTCAAAGCCTGGTTAAAGCTAATCCTTGGTTTACTCCATAAATTTGTTAAGAGTAAATACAGGGCTGATACTAATTGGGCTTTAAATAACCGTGCCACTGTGTGAATTAGGTCATAACTGGTGTCATTTTAAGTCATCAGTCATAAAATGGTCTTTTACAAAAAATCGAAACTTAGAAGAGCCTTGTTAATACGAAACCTGCAGCAAAGAAGCGGCAGAAGCTGACTTTCCCAGCACCTTTCTGTTTTTATAAGTTTATTTGTAGTTTCAAAAGAACTCAGACAAAGTGACATTATGTATAGCATAGAGTCCCCGTTAAATGGCCCCCTGTGTTACCGCTCCCCGGATTAAACCTCTTTTCACTCTCCGGTTAAGAGCCATCTACATTGACAACCAAAAGACATATCAATACCTTACATGCATTTCTGCCGCAGCAAAGTTAAGTTTGTTTAGGTTAGGTTGTTTAGTTTTCTGTTATCGAATTTTGTTGTTTTAGTTAAAATAATAAGTTCAGTACAAAAATGTCTCAACGAAAAACAATAAAACAAAAGAGCAATTACATCCTAGTGTTATATTGAACGGCTAGAGAGAACTTACAGGACACATTTGCTAGTCTACCAATAAAAAGGAAGCAAACAAACGGTCAGAGAAGAAAGACATTTGTAAAAAAGAAACTGGACGACTTTTTTTTTAACCAATTCATTCTATTAATTAAAGTCCGTTACGTTAACACGCACAGCACAAGCTAATTAAGGTTCGACCCGGGTTAAACACTGAACCCGGGCTCGATCCGATTTTGCACGCACTGAAAATACCAAGAAAGTGTGTAAAACAACACAAACCTGGGGCGAACCGGGTTAGTTTTACATACGCATGCACAGTTTCCCTAACACCGCAAAGTTTGATAGTTGAACGCACAAGTGGGCATGTGCGAACTCAAACTAACTCGGGTTCGAACCAGGTTTGTGTTTATACGACACTTTTCTAAACTAACCCGCGGGATCGACCTGGTCTGGACGATGTTTAGATTAAACCTCTGGTTCGAGTGCTTACCCGACAAAAGCTAGCCAGCGTAGCTGGCCGTGTTGTGAATTCATCAAGTATGGCGCCAACTCCCGAACTTTGCGCCAGGAAACGAGTTTTTCCGCCTTCCCAGTAGACCGCCAGCTATACAGGATAGACAAAACCTAACCCGGTTAGTTTGTATCATCTAAACAGGCTTACATGACTGAAAGTTTTGCTTCTTTAGATTTTTATAGACTGTCTAGTAGTAAATTGTCGGCTGAAAACGGGTTTTGTCTTCATTTCAGTTTTGTGCGTCTGAGAAACAGACATTTGCTGCGTGAAAGTGTCAGTTGCACAGACCTGGCGACGTCGAGTTGTGTGGAAAACGATCTGGAACAAACAAAAAGCGGGAGGCGGATATGGGTTATCGCGTCCGATATGGCCCAGCATTTACAAAAGTACGATTATCATACGGTTTTTAGCAGTTAAAATTTGTATGAGTCCATATCATATTAGGCTAAAATTTTGTTGCTAGAAGAGAAAACTATAACTGGGAGTTAACTCGGTAAACTTCTTGAAATTTATAAAAACTTGTATCTATACATGTTCAGTAGTAAAATGTTTAGGAATTAAATAGGAAACAAGAAAACAAGATGAATTTTGTCGAAAAGTCACGTTTTCTTAAATCTTCTTATTTCTTGAATAAACTACAAGTTGTGACGTCACCAAGCTATCGTCAAAAAGGTATCCTCGTTTGCAGTAAAGCTACGGCAAGTTTAATCTAACACTTCAAATTTTAGTTCCGAAAAACTTTAAGGGGATCAAAACTTTACCCATTCAAGGTTTTGTAGGTTGGAGCATATTAGGTTGATAAGGTAAAATCTACTTCTCTATACAACATCTGGTTTACCAAAACATGTAGAGCTCATAAACACCTTATGTAAGGCGTACACCCCTAGTAATATTTACCGTAGAACCTTGAAAACAAGCCCACTGGGCATAATCTCGAAAAGAAGGTCCCACCTTCCAAAGGCCTTTAAGGGTATTTTTCGAATTTTTACGGTATTTCTGACGACAACTACTATTTTCAGTGTTACCTTTAATAGCGATTATAAACAAGAGAAAAGTCCAACAAAACCATATAGCGGTTTCTACTTCTCTTGCGAAATTGAGACATAGAAGGATGTTTAAAAATAAAACCTTACCTTGGAAAACATCCAAACACAATTTCTTTGTTTTCTTTTTATTGATTTGGATGGCTTTTACATTTGTTTCTAAAGTTTGAGCTTCGCTTAAGCTTTCCGGGATCCTGGACACTATGTCGTCACTTTCGTATGCAGTCATGCGAGCCAGGAGTATCCTATAATATTCCTTGATAGAACAGCAATCAGAGCGCGCGAAAAACACCACATATATACAGATATTACAAAATTGATTTCAATGGCTTGATTTTGGTTTTGTTTACCAGACCTTCGTTTTCAAGAAGTGCGACAGCCACACCTTTGCCCAGACCGGAAGTTACAAAACAAGAAAGTAGTCCCCACACCAAAGGGGTTAGTAAACCAAGTCTGGTGCCTTGTTTGAGTCAGTGGCTCAAAGGCCAGAAGCAAATCTGGTCTGCAGCCTCTAGCCGGCCTCAATTGGTGCCTCAACTCAGTAACTGGCTTATTACCCCACAACTCAGTGCACACTTGATTGGAGTCGAGGCTCCGGGGTATCATGCTGGGATGCCTGTGGAATTTCATCTGCCAGGTCACGTGCCACACAGTAACACTGAAAGTGCTGAAAAGGAAGTCCTCAAGGTAAGAAGTGTAAATTTACTTTCGTTTGTTCAACCGATAACTGATATATGCATGTGCTTTGATCAGTAAGAGTTGACACGGTATGTTAACCTTCCAAAGCAAAGCAGCTCAACCGGCGCTTGTACGCTGTTCCCGTAGTGTTAAGCGGATGAAAGCTTGTAACTTTTTGAAAAAATGTTTATTTCTGCTTTGGCGATTAAGATGAATATAGCTTTAATTAAACAAAGGTTGACATGGTATATTACATGTTAGGTTTGTGAGTCTGTGGTCCCCCTGGCCAGGAAACTATTCCATAGAAGTAAAGTAAAGTGGTACACTTTATATAGCGCCTTTTCCATATGAAGATGCTCAAAGGCACTTTACAATGATCAGTTTACCCTCAGCGGAACGGAAGCACATATCTAGAGCGGGTCCTTGTATACTTTTACTCATTTTACCGACCCAAGAGGGATGAAAAGCTGAGTGAACTTTAGCAGGAAAGGAGGTCACCCAAATATTCTAACCTCGACCAAGCCGGGAATCGAAGAGAGGACCTCGGGAATGGGAGGCAGAAATCTTTACCACTGCACCAACCCCTCTATTGCAGGTTAGCCTCAATTAGAGTTTGGTACTCATTGTTATTGTTGTTTTTGTTTTCAGAGTGGCGCTTTGCACGGGGAGCTTACCGTTCCAAATGTTCAAGTCACAAAGGAGCTGGGCCAACGACTGAGCGGCCTTTCCCCAGTAGAGGTGGGTCCTTCTTGTGCTTCGAAATTAGACCCCAAATATAAAGGCCTTTTGATGCCAAATATTGGATCTGAGGACGTCCCGTCCGGAGGTGCCCCCCAGTATCGCTACAAGCCTACCCTGGACCTTGGAGCCGAACGTAAGGAGCAGCCGCCCCAGCCCCCACAGCATCACGGCGTTCATGGCCTGTCGCGAGTGTCCCGGATCATGGAGGAAGTTCGCGGAGGAACTTTACGGTAATTCGGCTGTTTCTGTGTTTCTAGACACAATTGTACTATCCTTGTTTTAGGGAGAATTTGGTTCAAGTCAAATCTTTTCTAACTAAGAAGAAAGTTAAATTTCACAAAACAGATGGCAATGGCGTACTGAAATTATTAGAAGAGCCTTGTAAAAATGGATTGAACGCCTAAGTTTTTTGTTGTTGTTGGATATTGTCATCAAAACTTATTTACTTACTTTCATTATCATTATCATCATCAGCAGCAGCAGATACTGGTCTTTAGGTATATAATTGTTCGGCATTCCTTACAAACTGCGTTCTCGTTTTTTTGCAGAAGAAGCAGTAGTGTAGCTATCGAGCACTGCTCATGAAGGAATATAAAGTTTGAATAGGGCCGAATCTTGTTCTGTTTTTATCAATGACAGTTGGATTCTTACGCCTGAAATCTGAAACGACTAATTGATTGAAAGAAGATTGGATATTCATGACCAAATAAAACAACCGTTTCACTTATAACATATGCTGACTGCTTAAATCGTTTCTTATTCAGCCAACCCGTCCCGATGGTTTTATCTAGTGTTGCTCTCTCCTTCGTTGCCTACAAACTGATGACGTGAGTACAAATTCGTTTGCTTTCCTGGTAAACATCGTCTTAACCCTTGAGAGTATTTTTTTATCGTTGCTTTAATTCCATGTATCTTGTTCGAAAACCGGCAAAATAAAGTATAACGGAATACTTTTACAGCGGGATAAATATTCTGTTAAGATATCGAATGCATCTGATACGTTAAGGGAGAACGTGTTTAAAAACAACGGCTAAGACTAGTTTCCATATTATTCGAATATTATCGTTCTCGATCGCCGGATCGTAAGAATCACTAAAGCGTAGGATCGCTACCATCGCCGACGATCGCCCGATCGCTGACAAGTGTTTCCATATAATTGCTGACGATCGCTGGAGTATTTGCAGCGATCCGGCGACCGTGAAAGACCGTATGTAAACTAAGCTTTATTGTTAGGGGACAGTCCGGTTATAGTATAACGGGTTCCAATTATATTTATGGGGAGGTCGTAGTTTAATTCAATAAACGCGATTGGAAAACGGAGGGCTGCAACAATTGTGAAGAGGGAGTGTTTGCGTTAATTGTGATGGAGATAGAAGAGCCGAATTAGAGGGGGGGGGACATTCTCTTTTTTGTCCTCGCCCCAGTTTCGCGCACTCTTCGACCGCCATTCCGGAGGAAAAGAAAGAGACTACTCGCAGTCAACACCATTTTGCTAAAGCACATTTTTGCTTCATCCATTCCCTCGTGGAGGATACCGGCTAAATTGAAATGTTTGTGTTGAATCGATGACCCAAAAACTGACCGAGTATTGACTTTTAACCCCCACAAGGGAATAGATTGACCAACAATTTGCAAAATGGTGTGTTAAAAGGGAGGAGGGCTTTCAATGGCTATGATGAGGGAGAAATAATTGTAGTGGGAAAGGGAGGGTTGCAACGAGTGTTGTTATTACTATAAGTAACATAGGGGACAGAATAGATGCGATGGTGGCGGAGGATTAGAAAAATCGTCATTGTGAAGGGTTGCTGTAGCTGTGAGGGAGGTATTGGTTGCAATTATTGTGATGGGGGAGGAAAGTGTTACAATATTTGCGGGGTTGGGGAGGGGTTAAATAGTTTTGGTGGTATAGACCCTCATATTCTCATCTAACATTTGCGTTGGTGGTAAATCAGACTAGTATTCACCTTCACTTCGGGGGATAGTTTTAACTATTCTTCGGGTTCTAACGTCTGTAATTTTTTTTTTACACACAATGCTCCCTTTTTGTTGAGCATACTCCACAGCTTTCAATAACCTTAATCTTACATAATACATTTCTCGTTTTTTCACAGAAAATACGGGCCAGGATGAGATGGAAGACACGCCCAGCTAAAGACTGAAAACTGTTGAATGGTTACTGTGTTCTAGTGTGTGTGTTTTGGAAAAGTTGAAGAACCACAAGACTTTTATTTTTCCTATTGACCGAACGTTCTGCTAAGTGTAACACAACAGTCACCCGAGGCTTCCACGTGACTTGCATGTGTGTTTCACGTGCGCTTCACGGCTGTTTCTGCGTCATGTCCCTTTCTGCCACCCTTGGCCTCAGTGTACGACCCTTCTGGAATCTTTGCACGAGTTCTCTGTCATTTTCTCTGCGTCCGAAATGAAGTACTCGATTCGTATCAAACAGCTTGAGCAGAACGGAACAATAACTTTGTTTAAAAATATTGATTAAACGATTACTGAAAACATCACTCGAGTCTGTAATATAATCCATATATTTAACTAAGAAGGTTCCCAATTTTCTTGTCCGGCCGTACCAGCTATTTCTTTTCCAACACTTTTCTTTTTGTCTTACAGATTGAACGAACAAGATTATTTGTCTCTGTTAAAAGTTAACATAGAAGGGAAGCGTCGCATAGCGATTTTGCCTACGACAAACGTCACATGAAAGTTTGGGTGGGGGTGGGGGGTTGAGGTTTTTCTGTTCGTCGTGAGTCATTCAAAACGTACAACCAATGTCGTTTAGAAATTTATTATTCTATTTTATTTTAATAAAATACGCGTTAAAGAAACTCTATATAAATCTGTTAATTAGTATATTTTCTGATATTCAAAATAGTTATGACAGCTTATCATCAACCCTTATCCAGAGATAGCCAGATGGCAGACAGTCTCACTCTGAACTCGCAGTTACACTTTGCGAAACAAAATCCGCTTTTGACAGTCCATACACGTCTTTCCTTCATCGTCAACACAACAGAAAAAACAGTAACATTTATGTATTATGGAACTACATATCCAATTACGATTAAAAAGGAGCGTTTATGACAAAAGAGCACGACGAAACCAATTAGTTCACTCTCTCACGGCAAACTTGAGGGCACCAAGTAAAAAACCCTATTTGCACGGACGGTCGAAAGAAGACTGGTGCCGAAGACTATAGGACAAGGCTGGAGAACCACGAGAGTCCTCGCGCAGAACTGCAAAATGGTAAATGCTACTACAAATTGTTCAACTGTTGTTCTCACTGAAAATGACTCCCCTGAAGCTTTAGAAGAAGCTTGTCCAGACTCGACTAGGTCCTTTGGGCACCAGTCTCTTCTCGACCGGCCGCCATTATAAAAACGGTGATTACAACTAGGGAACACGAAGTGTCATACTAACTTTCCGGGTTCCAACTTTCCAAGTATATTTCCAGTTAAATATTTCAATAATAGTTAGCAGAGCATATCTCAGTATTGCTTCCAATGTCTAACAGGGCCGGGGTACTTGATAGAGGATTAATTTTAATCAATAGTTAGGAGAAACTTTCAACTAAGATTCCTGTCTAAAAAGACACCCGGTTTTTACAAAGTATTACTAAAGAACACTCCAAGGAAACACAGTTACGAAGTCAGGAACTTTAAAAAACAGCCCAGATCAATCTTTAAAGAAAGTAATCCCAATCGCGGGTTAAAATATAACCCTTGGTTAGAAAGCTAGCCCACTTTCGAAGAACCGGGCCCAATTCTTTTGAAAGTGAAATTGATTTTCTTCAACTACCACGAAGACGTTATCCAAACATACACAAAAGACCAGTCAGCAGGGCAATATGTTGATAAGTAGAGACAGATGAAACATTAAAATATGTAGAGAGTTTTAAGTTCCTTCTCTTTAAAGCACAGTCACGCCCATTAAAGGTAAAAAGTGGTGCCCTTCATTTCTCCTCTCACATTCCAATTCCCTTGAGACTGGGTACATAATGTTAGCCTAAGAATTATTTGGAAGGTATGACACTGAGTTCAAGACTCATCACTCGAGCTTCTCTTGAAACATGTTCAACAGGCAATAGATAACAATTCAATTGTCAACAAAACAGAGCTTTTTGACTTTTGTAAAATATAAAGTAAAATAGCGTGGAAGACGAACGAATACAGAGATCAGATTAACGGTGCAAACTTGCCCGCAAGCAGCAAAGATTCGAGAACACGAGAAAAAACTACCCCCAATCCCCTTCTGTGGGCTGATAAGTTTATTAGTAAAAAGAGCTTGGCCGTTCTAGGATTAAGGTCTGATGTCAGGCTACCACCCGAAATAAAATTCTTTTGTAGCTACTCCCAGAAGTTTAAAGCGAGTATAGATCTGCAAAAATGTCTAATTATAATTACACTTATTGCTTTCTTCTGTCCAATAGCCCACCATTAATAATAACTTTTACCATTACAATTTTTACTTCTGCATATTAATGTCGTTCATTTCCAACGACTTAGTTTGCATTTTCTCCTGAATTCCTGTCCAGCTTCGTGAATCCATTTGTTTGCGACTGTGGACGAAAAATGCTTAAATTTAACACCAATGTTTTCGGTTCTACTATCGACGAGAATACAGTTATTTGAAAAAGGTTCACTTTTGAAAAGCATGACGCGCAAAGCGCAATACCAAGACCCAATAGTATTCCGGAAGCTTTCAACCAACCAAATTTGCATTTTACGGAAATAAATTTCAGTTTTTACGTTAATACAGCACATTTTAATTTTCACTGACCTTCTTTTGTTTTTGTTTTTTTACGTTTTTTTAGAAAAAAAACCTTGAAAAGTAATGGTCTTGGATATTTTTAAACTAAGAACTTGAAATTCTACGGACGACAACTTTTTTCTTTATGTACTTTTGTATTTATTGCTGAAGCCAATTCTTGTGGACAGTCCTCTTTGATGTAAACGTAATAAATACTAATAAATAAATACCATATAATATCAGTACACACCCTTAAAAATAGTTACCCTAACAGTTTTCGCTTGTGTGGCTGCAAGACCTGTTAAGTAATTGTTTCGAAACGTTTACTTTATTCCGGTTATTAAGAAATACTAAAATTCCCCTACAGACTCTGTCAGAAAACGACAAAAATAGTTTGTTTCCCATTTCTGCTACTTGCAGGGCAACCTTAGGGGCGGAATCTCACTTCAACCATTTCAACCAACTTCATTTGCTATCTTCTCCAAACAGTTTCGTTATTGATAGGTTGAGATTAATTTTGAGAAACAAGAAAAGGTCATCCACTTCAGACTCTCCAAGATAAATTGAATATTCCCCCAACTTATTAGTAAGAATAATATGGAAACAACTTATGAGAATTTAGCAGTCAATCTTACCCCATTTGTTGCCGACGAGTACAGGACAGGCGGCGTGTCGTGTGGAGTCATCACCATCTCCACTGGCCTTCAGGTTGTACCAAAACGCCGCAGAGCCCTGAAATCAATAGGCTACAGGTCAGCAACAGGAGATCATTCTAAATTAGTTGATATCATTTTTAAATGCCCTTACTTTGTATTCATAAAAGATATAACGTAAAACTGAGACCGATAAACTCAGGCAAAGTACATCGACCACGAAGAAATCTATCCCCAAAACGTCTCAAACGATGCAAAAGTAACAAAAAGATAACACCTGATACTTTTCACGAGGTTGTTTCTAGATTATATATTACGAATTAATAATAAACTTAAATTAACCAGGGGGCAGTGTCAGAATACGCTGCTCTTTCCAGGATCACTTCATAAATACTAACTGAACTTACAAAATAGAGAAGATAAGGTATACTTGATTAAAACATAAGATCGTATTTGTTATCAACTATAAAAATTTAGTGCAGTTAGATGTAAATGGTTGTTACTATCCAATTTTGCGAGGCCTGAATTCTGTTTCAGCAATTAAAAAACAGTGATTCTTTAACAATTATTCTACAAGACCGCACTGAATATTAGCTGATAAATAACAGATGAGCGCGGAGCGAGAATCTGTTATAATCAGCTAATATTCAGAAGGTCGAGTAGAATAATTGTTTTGTTAAATACAGTTTTATTAAAAACAACAACAAATCATTTCTCATCGGCAAATATTTATTTGAAAATAAATTTTGTGTCTGAAGAAGCCGCCGACTCCAAAATAGTTTCCGTTTCCGTTGAATTAAATGTCATACGACAGCCTCACAACCATGCGTTTTCCATATATAGTCAATCAATAGAATATGAGCTGATAACCGGTGACCACCGAACC
>JAOBRG010356597.1:0-12959 GCA_027574985.1 Umimayanthus nakama
TTGTTGTCGTGAGGTAAAGACTGGAAACTCTGAAAACAAATGACAAGTTGTTTTCGATATTTACTGTAGAGGTGTTAAAAGTCATGATTTACTTTAGGATCGAGCATTTGGTGTATTTTGAAAGACAAATAGCATGGAAGAAATCATTTTATACTGCTTTAGTAAAGTTTAGTCGTGTGTGACGCTTTCAAGTCTATTTAGCTTACTTGCGTCTTGTTAACTCAGTTGCATCTTCGCTTAGTGGCGTTTTCATAGCTTAGTCGCATCCTGGCTTAGTAAAGTTTTCGCCAAAGCTTATTAATCTCTTGGTTTAACTGCTTCTTCTTAGCACAGTCGTGTTTTAAATGATATAAAAAAGCCCAACTTAAGACGCATCTTTTTGAGAAACATTTTTGGAAGCTAAATTAATTCATTATCTTAAAATTAATTAAACAGTCGGTTAGAACTCCTATTTATTGTTTAAAGTTGATATGGCAATTCTATTTGTAAAAAGATATCATATGTTTAGCTTGTAAAGAGTAGCACTGTAAAGCGCCGTAAAAGATAGTTTTAACAGAGCCATATAAATCAGTTTGATGTTTTTTGATATTGCCAGCCTGGGCATTTTTAGGGTGGATAAATATAAATTCAGGGGGGGGGGAAAGTGCACGCGGCCCATACCTCTAAAACTATAAATAATAATGAAATCAATTGAGGTGAGGTAGTAGAGAGTCATAAATTAATTAATTTGGTACAGTTTGATTGGCGTGTGACGTCATAAATTTAGGAATATCTGGCGAGTCCAACCTTCCGGGCCAAATGGTTTACCTGGAGAAGAAGAAAACTAGGCATGCAATGCCGGCTTGGCTTCTTTCTGATTAGAAGTAGCCTTTGTACAAATACCCTTGAAACCAATATACTACCAGGGTATAAAACAGACTGTTCATTGAAAACGCTTTCTATCTACACACAGTCTAACCCAAGTGGAAATTGAATACTTCACGTGTAAACACAAGTTTACTAATGGACAATGATTATGTCAAACTAAATAAAGCTGACATCAAAGAAACAATTGAGCAAAACCAGAACCTAAATCATATTCTGCTTTGGGAATTTCTTAAATGTCATATTGGAGGAACAACAATTTCATTCTCTTGTATGAGGTCAATGAAAAAACGAAAGCAGGAAAGAGAACTCCTAGATGAAATCCTAAGCTTATAACAATCTTCAGCAGAGTCTCCAGAAACGGAAGTGCAAAACTTGCTAAACGAAAAAACAAACAAACTAGAAACAATAGTAGAAACTACAACTGCGGTTGTTATGCTAAGATCCAGAGCTAGATGGGTTGAACACGGAGGAAAAAGTACAAAATACTTTCTGAATCTAGAGAAAAGAAACTATAACAACAGGGTAATAACTGAATTAATAACAAATAACGAAGATGAACTTGTTGACCCAGAAGATATTCTGAAAGAAGAGCAAAACTTCTACAAAAACTTGTATTCAACCGAAATTACTGGTTTTACCACGGAGAAAATAATAGAGGCAAATCAATACTTTACTTCACAAAACAAGAAACGTCTTTAAAAGACATCGAAATGGAATACTGTGAAGACAAGATTTCCGAAAAAGAATGTCTAGAGAACCTCAAAGTAGTGCCTAAAGGTAAATCCCCGGGAACTGACGATCTTCTCGTAGAGTTTTATAAATTTTTTTGGAACGAATTGATAAACGTACTTTTATCTTGCTACTTTTACTGTTTCCGAACTGGACAAATGACACAATCACAAAAACGAGGTATCATTACTCTCATGCCGAAAAAAAACTGCAAGCCCCTTCTTTTTAAAAAAAAATTGGCGTCCTATTTCTCTTTTAAATACTGATTATAAAATCGCCACACGATGTGTTGCCTCCCGTTTGAAAAAAGTACTACCATCTATAATCCATTCGGACCAAGCAGGTTACTCAAACACGAAGACGCGCTATAAAAGGGCGGTACCTAAGGTACACCTCGTTCAGTTGGCAATCAACCGCCGACGAAGGCGGCAGGCTGGACCCGAGCGGGAAAATTTCAAGCGAGCTCAGTAAGCTGACGCGCAAAAAAATAATAGTACAGACGTCGCCGGATATTAGTTTTGTCCATTAATTTGTAAGCAAATTGTTACAATAATTGTTTCAGGTTTAAGTGTAAACTCGACTTATTTGTATCGTATTGTGATGGTAATTAGTTCGGCCAGCTACTTTACTTTTTCCGCCGAGAGTGAAACTGCAGTGCAGCATTGCAAGACTCAAGGAAAATGTCACTCCAACAGACATTTCTTCGTTGCTTGTTCCTATCCTGAAAAGATAGTTCAAGCACACCTCATCCCAAAGTCTGAATAAGGAGGAAAAACTAGCAGTAATTGTAAATTGCGGTGAGCCAAGTCGCAGAAAGGTACAAATTGAAATAATCATCGTGGTTTATGTCAACTTGTTGTACTTCCCGGTGTACTTACAACCCATTTAGATCATGCAGACACCAATGCGCATTTATCCTCTTGTTTAACATTTTCATATAACAAAACTGAACACTTCTGACTATTTAAAAGAGCTTTTTGTTCTTCAAGTACTAGTATGACTCGTTTAATCGCTCAAAAACGCTTGCGAAAGCTTTTAGCTGGTAAAAATGGCGCGAATTTGAGACAGGTTTGTGCAACTATCTCACAACTGTCTTCATTGACAACACACAGACTGGCCAAAGCAAATGAGAATATAGGAAATATGTCAACATCTTTAATACTTCCAGCTTATTGCCAAACTTTTACTGCCGTCTCGAAACGGCATTGCAATTGTGTAAGCGTGGCCTAAACTAAACAAGTGAGCATAAGGCAGACTGAATACTCTACTTAAGGGTGTAGTAAATGAGAACGAATACGATTTACGAAGATTAAACATTTAGTTGCGATGTTCTCTTTGAAGAAATTAGATAATATAACCGTGAAATAAAATGCCTTGAAATCTATCTTGCAGATCGGTCATGTCCCTTTTCAATTGCAAAATTATGTTTACATATGTACAGTCATTTGTGACAACCAAAACGTTTTGACACATACACAATGCTTTGACTTGTAAAGAAATGAGACACTCCGACCAGATAAAGACAAAACAAATGTATGAACCCTTTTGTTTCTTAGCACCGTTGGAAACTACAATAAGATGTTAGGAGGCATGTTTCGAATGGGGTAATTTAACTGTAGCTGGAATTTTACAAGTGAACAGAAAACAGCTTCATCACTTTTCTCAATTTTTTTAACTGGGGTCCACAAGACATCTTCACAATGGAGCCAGTGGAGAGATTAGAGAGAGTGAAAAGTAAACTTGGGTTTTAAAAATCTGATGATGTGCATTCTTGTTATGCATAAAAAAATAAGAAAGAGAAACAACTAAGGTTTGCCTTTGTTTTTCTCTACATCATAAATCTAGAAACTCAGACATAATATGAAAGAAACACTTACAACAGCAACAACAACAACAACAACACATCCTTTATTTGCTCCAACTATTTTTATACCGTATTGGTAGAATTTACAATGAGGAAAAGTAAGAAAAACAAAGAGGACTCAGGCCAAATAAAATAAATAAAAAGGTTTACCTATTGGTATTATTTCCTATTGAATGTCAACAAAACCCCTAAGTCACAGTACCACAACCCTCCCCTACCCTCTCCAAGAAGAAACTATGTATAACTTATATTTTGTTAGGAAGCCTCATTCATTACAAAAATTAACAAATA
The DNA here is from genome assembly GCA_027574985.1 of Umimayanthus nakama. NCBI lineage: Eukaryota > Metazoa > Cnidaria > Anthozoa > Zoantharia > Parazoanthidae > Umimayanthus > Umimayanthus nakama. The sequence continues at coordinate 3,752 of JAOBRG010356597.1, forward strand.
ATATATACATATTTTGCTTAAAATTATACATGAATTAAAATGAAGCTAGATTAACAAAACTCTTGGGAAAAAAAAACAATGAAAAGGAGTGCAAGGGCTTGTATCAGGCTTGTATTAGGGTGTCCTGTCATCACAAAGCTAACAACAGCCAAGGATATTATTATGTTTTAAGAAGAGCTGGTGCCAGCCGAACTCTTGTATCTGCAAGGCAGTGTTGAAAATAGTTGATGATGGCTGAGCCGACAAAATTGTGTTGAAGAAACATCCCTCCCCACACTTTCATTCTAAAAAGAAAAGTTGTAATTAAAAATCAAGTATAATGATTATCAAAATTTCTTGGTGTTGGAATCAAAGCTGAACTTTCAAAATTATTTTCAGAATTAATATAGAAAAACAGAAATATATTATGAAAATTACTGTTTAGAGATTCTGTCTTTACTTCAGGTTCTTCAACCGCCAAAAACCTACTGAATGCTGTCATAGAAGCAAAGTAACCTGTCACTTACACATAAAGACTGTACAGTTTCATAGTTCATCAGTCAAATTACACTATTGAAAAACTCATGAAACATAGATATTTTTATCAACTGGCATTATTACAGCTGCTTTTAGAAGAATTAAAATAATAAGATTGTTTACCAATATTATTAAATTATGAATTCAGTTTAGAGTCACAACAGATCCTACAAACTCGGTTTATCATTTGTCATATTCAACATCTTCAGTTGTTATTCTTTAGGAATAGCATAAAAAAAACGTCTCGCCAAAAATTTGTTACTATTAAACATACATTTTACTCCTCCCCTTAGTAGTCATGTATTCAAACAAGTTTTTAAATTGCAAAAAATAATATTCTTAAAATATTTGAAAGTAAAACAAAGAAAGCAAAATTTATGCTGTTTTTGTTTTTGGTAGTCTCATAAAATACAATTTGTAATCATAATTTATTTGCCACGTTGGAACGGATCAAAATTTCGAAATTGAGATTATTGCAGAAAATAAAAAAACATTAAATGTGCTTCTAGGAATTTTTATCTGTTTTTTTACTAGATAATTGTAAAGTTATTAACAGTTTTTTACACATTTTTTGCTTATTATATTTTGTCAACAAACGATCTGTTATTATTGTTATCTATTATTAACTTTATTAATTTCAATTACAAGTAGTGACATGTGAAGTGCTAAACATGGTAACTCCGTCATACAAATGACAATTGTCATTTACAACGTACAGACACACACTATTGACATCCCCTTTCTGAGAGAAGCTGCTTGTACTTTCCAGGTATTAGATTTTTTATTAGATACTAGATTTTCTGACTGTAGATCATTGTCTAAGAGTTGGAAAATAATAGATATTGTGTATCAGTTACTGCGAAGCGTTTTGGTACAGGCGTTGCTTCGTCATGTCAACAGACTCCATTTTGAATTTTCATCATTTCTTAACGCAGAAACAACATTTAGCTGTTGTAACATCAAGCTCTAGCTTTTTCATTAAGTTGGCAGGAGTTTCATCGAGCACATATTGTACATTTTGCAGTGAATACGTAGAAACACTCGAATATGGGAATGTAGATTTCCGCAGCATTTTTGGAAAAAGATTATGAAATGGTTAACAAAGAATTTTAAACAGTTATGACCATGGCCCGGCTGTACGAAACCTGGAGAACTTTATCCAGTGGATGAATCCCTATCCAGCAGATACTGTCCAATCAAAACTAAAAACGCGCCGATTTTATCCGATGGATAGAAATTTATCTGCTGGATAAAGGTTTTCAGGTTTCATACAACCGGGCCCAGATCTAGATCTCTCAATGCTTATATGTCTCGGTCTACATGTAATTCCAAGCTCTACAATAATAATAAGTCACATCTTCATCATTGCCGGAAGACTCCACACTTTCGCTTGTCTTCTCCTTCAGTACTTGTTTCTAACTTTTATGTATGTGTGTCTTGCTTCATTTTAACGACTTAGCAAAACAAGTTAAATTAATTTGAGTTAAGTTTACATTAAATTGTTTGCAATCGTCATAACATCGCATACAATATGTGTGCTTACCTCTATCTTGCAACGTTTCACCAAAAAGTGACTAAGAACTGATAACTGAATACGATAGATTTAACTATTTTGTAGTTTTCGATCTGATTGACCCACCCCTGCCTTCTCTTTAAGAGTTTGTGTTTGTGCACTTTATTGTTTGTTCAAGGTTTCTATTTTATACGTTAAAAACGAATCCAATTTAGTAGAATGTTATTCGATTCAGTCTTGGATTCTAGCTGTCTACGTATTTTTGTGGCATACATTTCTTTTTATTGTTTTATTGATATTATTATCACTATTGTAAACATTGATATTATTATGATTATTATGATTATTAACATCCTTAAATTCCTGCAACTAGAAATTTCAGCTTTTTGCAAAAAATCGCAAAATAAACAAGCCGTAAAAAATAATTCTTGTTTACTCCGTAGACATGGTAGTTTTGCGTTATTCAAAAAACAAAGGCTTGTATTGTTAAACAAAATGATACCGGTGTAGTCGTTAAATTTGGAAAAATGAGCGCACTGTACTAGTACCACGAAAAGTGATTTTTCTTTTTTTTACTCTCTACAGTTTGTCCGGCAACAGCGGTGTCGACATAGAAACATTCAGACGTCTTTAAAAACCAAAACCGGCTTTGCGTTACTGTTTTTCTTAACAGACGAGACATTTACTTTTTTGAGTTGCTGTAATTCCAGTTACGAAATAGAATACTTCGAGTAACATAATACAGATCAGAATCTTTTTTTCCTATTCCAGTGAATAGCAAAACGTTTACACACTAGTTTGCAAGCTACACGTATTAAAACTGTTTACCAAGAAAAAAGAGTAAGTTGTCCAGTACCTTGAACGACAAGCGTGATTCCCTTCCGAACACTCCTTACGTCATTAGTGGCGGTGCAAACATACCGTCCAGCGTCCCTCGCCTGAACCCGAGATATGGTGAGCGTGCTGGTTACGGGTGAACTACCAGTGGAACTTGAACGACAAGGTTGATTTTCTTTGAAACAATCCCCGCTTCGTTACTGGCGGTACAAATATACTGTCCGGCGTCACTGCTCCGAAGATTAGGTATGGCGAGCGTGCTTATTACGTCTGTTTTATAAGTGGAATTTGCAACCTCTCCCCTCTAAGATTGCTTATTTGTACGACGCCAAGTCACTCGTGGTCTAGGAATACCACGTGCTGTACACATGAGCTGAGCCACTTGATTTTTGTTTTTTGTTACAGTTTGCGGTAGGTGAGTAATGACTGGAGCGACTGATAAAATAAAATGACATTTATTAGCTCCCCTATAAAGGCTATTCTGAAGCAATTTATATTAAAAGTATAATCTATCTATTCTGAAGCAATTTATATTAAAAGTATAATCTATCTATCTAAACAATATCGCCTCGACCTGACGTTAAATAATCATAAATTCCAGAGTGGATATGAGCTATTCACAGCTCTGTGTATTGTCGGAGATGCAGTTCTCGCCGGTATTTGTTAATATTTGAAACCAAGACGAGGCTCGTGCTGCAAAGACGAGTCTATAGTCATTGTAATCAGCGGCAACCAGGAACACGAAATTCTCCACTTGGAGCCAGTTAAGACTGCTCAGGGCCGCGGTAATTTGATTGTACTTCCGTAGGCCTTTTGACAATTATTGCAGCAAAATTCTGAATAAGCTGAAGCTTTTTCATATTGCAGTTGATCGTTCCAGACCAGATAGTAGAGCAATGATATAACTTGCTAAAGACAAAATAATTGAATATTAGAAACAACGTGTCTTTAATTAGAGAACAGATGTCTTACTCTGTTCATCTGACAAAACGACGTTAAAAGTGATGATATGAGAGTACTAATATGATTATTGAAGGACAAATGCGAGTCGAGCGTTAAACCAAGGTCTTTAAATGCTGGGAATGGAGTTACAGGTACAGGTACATATAAGCTTTATTGGCATTTTACATTACATTGTACATTGCCAAAGCTATTACAAATTGGACAAAATCACTCAGTTATTTAAACTATTACAAATTGAATGAATAACTATTGAAATGTGAGATAAATTTAAAAAGTCAATGCTGCTGTTCGGTAGCCTTGAGAACAAATTACGTACACCAAATTTGGCAAATAATGCCAGTTTGGTCTTCTCTGGACTTATTAGCCAAAAAAATTTGAACAACAGCATTATGCTTTGCGGTTAAGGTCAGCAGCCACTCGCAAAATTCCATTCTGCAGGTCCATTGGTTGGATAGATAGGTATATCTTAGTGACATCGACGTAGGACTCTGTTTGTGTCCTTTGTGACACTGGGTAGATCGTTAATGTAGAGATTGAACAACATGAGACCTAATATTGACCCCTGTGGCACATCGTGTGTGACAACGAGTGGCGAAGAACTGAAGTTGCGACTCTTGTGATTTGCTGCCTCTCTGACAAATAAGTCTTAAACCAAGCCCGGCGTTTTCAGAGGCACCAAGATTGTAAAGCTTCGTCAGGAGAACAGGAACAGAAAGAGGCCACCCGCAATATAATTTTGTCGGGAATTGAGATGCATACCAGGACTCACTAATTACTTTCACGGCCTGGCGTCGTTCGGAGCTGATAGCCGAAATTGTGTTGCCTGTTGTTATACAATCATGAATTTGTGTAATTTACTACTCACAGGCGAAAGCGTCTGTCAATTCTTTACATTCAAGTCTAAACAGCCTAAACAAAGCGAAGTAGTGTATCTTTAGACAAGACAGTGCAAATTTGATAAAATGATTAACTCTGAAACTATTTTTGAAACAATACCCGAGCTAGGAGTGCAGGCGCGCAAGGGTTAAGCTCGTTTTGTGTCACACCGCATGCATTACGCGAGATTAACTCACGATCACGTTGGCGTCTCCGTACGGAACACTGGTAAAGCAATTTGAAAAACTTTTTTTCTTCACTTCTTTTCATTTCAAATTTAAACGGTTAGGGGCCACAAGTTCGCTTTTTTTAGAAAATTCTTGTTTCAAGATATCATTTCAAGAATCAAAATCAACGGCTTAGCATCACTGTACACAGACGATGCTGCGAAAAAGGGTCGCCCAGAGTTGAACATTTGACCGAGCTTGGCGATTTTTTAAGGCTCAAGATGGCGGACTGTCACGAGTCAGTTAACATCCGTAAAGCCATACGATAGGGCGGGTAACGGTTGTTTACGGTAACCTATAGTTAGTGAGGTGATTCCGCTGTTAAAGGTCCCCGATTTGAGACTCGTCGATCTCTCCTTTCTTATTTATAAATTTTCTTAAAGATTTTCCGAGTATGAGTTGCAGTTTGAGTATTGTCGCAGTACTTGTTAACGTCCGCTTTCTTGAAGTGGGCGTTAAACTGCCTGGCCGGAAATTGAACCGGGACCTAATTGTTTGCATTTAGAGATCTTACCAGTGTAAACTGCACTAACCCGCACACACAACTGCTTTTTAGGTCAAAAATAAACAAATATTTGCTGTCTCAGTAATATTGCAAACAAAAGTTTGTCTATAACAAGAAGACAAAGAAAAAGAAAAGAATGTTGCATTTTTGATGCACACACCAATTGCTGTCAATTTGCACTTGATACGTGAACTTATCGCAAGATGATTACCTACAACATTAAAGACATTATATCGTAAGTCGCAGTCAGTTGCACGGCTACTTCTTCATTTTCCGAGTTTGTTCTAAGCTATACAGATATGTTTTCTAGCGTCTCTCCCTACCGGTTTTCATTATAGTGATCAACTCAAAACGTCTCAGTTGTTTGCAGACCAGATTTCAATTTGATAGCAATGATAATGATAATGACGATGACAATGACAATAATAATGATAATGATACAAATAATGATACTGATATTAATAATGATAAAGATAACGAAAATGATAATGATAATAATACTGACAATCAAAATGATAAATGATAACGATATTGTAAAATGGTAATGATAGTGATAATAAAAACGATAGCGATAAAGATAACAACTAGAAATACTTCGCTTTACCTTGAACAACCGTGAAAGATGAGCTAGCAGGTAAATAACTGAAAACAATGATTTTTCTGCAGTGTTTAACCGAGGTTTAGTTACATTTATAATAATTATGATGATAATTATAATAATAATAATAATAATAAAAGTAACAATAATATTAGTATTATTAAAAATAATTAATAATGAATATTGACGATAATAACGATTATAATAATAAAGACATTAATAATAATGACAACAACAATGACGCTGACAACGATAATACTAAAGATGATTATGATGTTCATTTACCTAATTCAGTATATTTAAGAAAGACCAGCCCTACCGAACCTCAATGAGGGCCAGCCAGAGCTTAAAATCGTATCGGCTAGCAAAAACAAAGTTCTTACCTATTCCAATTTTCTTCTTGCAGATGAAGCATTGTTGATCTTCACAGTTTTTAACGTTCCGCTTAGCCACATTACCCCACTACTCAACGCAGTTTTCTTGTGGATTAATCCTGAAACCCTCTCCATTATGCCAGTTTTGATATTTATAAGCTGTTCCATCAGTCCAACGAAAGCGCCCCTCACTCGCAAAATCGTTTAACCCAATCCAGAATTCTTTACATCCACCGGTAGCAGGCATTGTCTTAACAACGAACTCATTTTCAGAATCATTTGAGATGCTGGCCAGTTGAGCTCCAGATTTTGAACACCAAGTTTGGGCTTGTCTCCAGCTTAACTTCGTGGAAACGAATCTGAAACAGGAATTGCTGTTGCCTTTCCAACCATTGTAGCATTCTAAATGAAGAGAACACTATTATTTCAAATATGTTTTAAGACTGAAATGACAGCATGACCGCAAGTTTAAGTTAAATTGCAAAATAAATTGCAATCTCACCTCCCCCCCCTCCACGGAAGCAATAGCAGAGGTAAGGAAACTTTATTTGTTCCATTTGCACCAATTTACAACGATTTTACGAAGTCGATATTTTTTCCCATTAAAAGTCCTATAGAGTTGACTCAATCGCCCACATTGCTCTATCGGACTTATTACTGACTTACAGCCCCCGGCTGCCTGTGCTAAAAATGTGACTATTATTGCCTAAATACTATCAACTTTAATTTTTTGTACACTTTTGTATATTCCAATCGCTAAACCATGTTTTGTCTCCATTTTCAGTATTCAACTCGAAAATTTGAAAGTTCGAAAATCCAAGATGGTGAAAGCAGTTACGTCATTTATTTTGTTTTGGTTGCCATGGAAGCCAATTAAACACCATGTAGTTAACGATTAATTGAAACTAAAATAAAAGTTTTTATACACACCAAATATCAAGTCAATCGGATGAATGGTATCAAAAGTCGTGTAACTATTTTTACCTTATGCCTTCTAAGGTTAATTGGAAGGCTCATGGTAGTCTCTTCAGCTAAACACATTGTTATAAATAAGAGGCCTGACAACTATTCACCTAAAACTATCAATGTGCAACAATAAAACTAGTCATTACGAATAATTAAGATTTAGACGATTGTTATATACGCATAAATATTAAAAACTTAGTAGTGAAAAATCTTAAAAAACACTCTATTTTATGAATCCACTGTAAATAGTACAGACTTGGCAATAAAAGGCTCTCTTCGCGCGACAATTGTGGCTTTTATCGACAATAGCTTCAGCGTTAGCTGCTCTCAACAAGTTAAGTTTGAATTAACCAAAACCGGAATTTTTAAATTTTGTAATGTGCTACCCAAGCTTCCTTCAAGTGTAAAAAAGACTGTTAGATTCAAAATACCGGGGCATCTTTTTTGCCCTTGAAGTTTCCTCAATTTTATGCTTTTCTCTGCCCGCTTAAAGTAACGATTTTCGAGCTTACTAAAATATATCTAAAAATACATTTCTGTGTTTTATTTTCTAATTTAAGGCTCCACAAAGTGACCAACTAATCAAGTGCAAAAGCTCATAATGATGTGATGGAGCGTTTTGCGTGACGAGAGTGTTAATTTTGTGTAATTTCTTGATAAAATTTAGTGGCCTTAAGACCCCGAACACAACATTTCACGTTTTGCCAAATTTCTCAAAAACGAAAACTCTTTGGAAAGTTTTATTCTGATTTTCGATAATAGCTCACCAAAAGGTTTTTCTGGACAAAAGAAGAAGAAATCCATGAAACCACTTTTGTCCGCCGATTTTTTATTTTTACAGTCAGCCGCTCTAAAAGAATTTTTTGGGGTACAACCCTAGCATGGGTCTAGGGCTGGTCTAGACTTGAGTTCTTCCTAAAAATTAAATAATTTTTAAGGGTGTGGCTTCAAACTAAAAAGTAATCCCTTAGGTTTTCCAATGTGTCCAGGTGTTCATCACCAGGGAAGCCAGAGACAATGCAGTCAACACTTGTTTTCCTGGTTGTCGACCCGTGGGACACCCTCAAGCAAACCAGGGCATTAGTGGAAGATTGTATAAACAATATTCCTCACAGGACCGGGGTATTGTTTTAGTTAAGTAAAAAACATCAAAACCTTGGGAATTTGTTCCTTGCAGTTAGCAGTATTTTTTTAAAAGTAACACAAGTTTCCTGCCCTTGTGGAGACACTGAAAATAATCTAATTCTTTTAAATGCACTTGCAGTGTAGAGCATGGGGCTTCAGCCAGCAGGAGAGAAATTGGCTGTAGCTGCACATTATACATTGGTAGTTGTGTCCACCTGGAAACATTTGTATATGTATCATGTCCCAAACCCCCCCCCCCCCCCTAGCATAAGTAGTTTTTCATTTCTTAACAAGGTTAATCTCTGGGGATACCAGCTAAAAAGTTCACAAAGAGTCATCGTGCTTTCTGGCTCCGTGGTCCCTTCATCAATGTTTGCATATAAATTAGTGTGGTAACATACCTAATGATTTATGTGTATACATAGACTTTCCAAACTTGCTCAAGTTTGCCAACTGTTTTCAAATCCCAAGATATCTTCTGGTTACTATGTAGAGATTGACTGAAAATACCGTCAGAACAAAAGCAGCCTGTAATGGTCAAAATATTACTGGTTGTAGCCTACGGCCGACCCCTTCTTTTAACCCTGTGATGATGGCGAGTATGTTGCCATTTGTGACACTTATAAACTTTTTTCAATCTTAGGCATTGCAAAAGAAAATTGTAAGTAAAGTTATTTTTACCTTTAGAAATGAATAGAACAGTACACC
>JAOBRG010356619.1:0-12957 GCA_027574985.1 Umimayanthus nakama
CGGTCCGTACGGCTACTTACGGACCTGGAATTGACCAATCACAGCACGCGAAATCATTCAGCCATATAATAAAAGAATATATTGCAGTTAATAACGAAAAATAAGAACATTTGGAGTCTAAGATTGTTGGAAAAAACATGAATATTAAGAATGGCAAAATTTTACTGGTTTTTACTAAAAAAAAGTGTTTGAGACTAGATGACTTACACGCTTTTTTATAACAACCAGTAAATTTTGGCCGAGCCTCATTTGTACTTAAGCTGTTCTTATTTTTAAAAGTACTCATAAGAACAACAAGAGTAAGAAATAACTCCTAAAATACTCCAAATACACGCAATTTAATCAGAACCGGTTAGTTTGGACGAGGCTCGTTGTTCTTTAATTTTGGATAACTGTTCTGAAATTGTTTTAAGGTTGTTCTTGTTTTCATCATGTCAACTACACTAGTCTTGTACTTTTGGCACTGTGCGGCACAGTTTTGATTTTTTTCTCTGCATGATCACTAAGTGTTTATAACTGCAGAAAGGTCTGCAATGAAACTCCACATGTAATGACGTGATGTGTTGTGTTTTACAGTAAAAACGTGCATTTAAATTTGCATCTAAAGCCGAGCCTCAATTGTTCTTAGCTTGTTCTTAATTTTTGGGCAAATTTGAGCCTAGTTATTCTTAGAAAATTGTTCTTATAAAAAAAAAACCGTGTAGTACAATGACTAAGTCGCGATGACAACGTGACTACGCTGTTTTTTACTAACAGTTTAGGTTGTTAGACGCCTTTACGATCTAATTAGAGATATATTTTTAGTTCTTTTTGTCCGAGCAAGTAAAGTTTTATAAATAAATAAATAATAAATAAATATTTATTTTTAGTCGATAACGTGGGAAGAGGTCGCTCTTATCCCCGAGCCAAGGGCTCATGTTTAAAACGCTCGACTACAGTCCACAACACCGGCATTAGCCTACTCTTATCGACAAGTGTGTGGGTTCTTTTGAGTCCCCCGACAGAACATTGAGAGACAAGGCCAACGGCTTAACGTCCCTGTCCATGGACGGTGTGGCGAAATAAGGCCGCCCAAAGTTCAACCATTGACCAAGCTGAACCCGGGACCTTCTGGTTGGTAGTCAGAGATCTTACCAACTGCACCAACCTCACCTCATTCAACTCCTACACTTCTCAAGTCCTATTTCCGTTTCCTAACATTCAATGTTTCATCATCTACTTTTTATAATTCTACTAATTGCAAGTTTTAGATTTATTTTCTCGTTAAAAGGTTTTATCTTATTCCTCTTATCGTGAGGCGGTTTCTTCTCTTAATTATCGTTTGAAGAAGTTTTGTGTTCCCTTCAGTATCCTTGGAGGTAGCTTTCTTTTTCGGGTTTATTTTAAGGTTGTTTGTGTGTCCTGCTTTTTGTATTAGCTCCAATGAGGATTTTTCTTCCGAAACTGAGAGTTTTAATGAAAGGTGACAGAACGATCTGTTTGGTTATGACATGCAAGTAAGCGATCTTATTTTCTCAAGTCTTTAAAGCAAGTCACGAAGCAACTGCCGACATCTACTATTTTCTTAACTTTCGTTTATATTACTGTGACTGTGTAATCCAATATCAGTACAATATACTAACCTAATTTGCTTTGTTTTTCAATAACAGCGCAATTAATTTACCCTTTAACTGATGAAGAGTAATCAAGATGTCATTGTTTTTGGTTACGAGTAACCTCTGAACAAAACTCGTTCTTTATGTCAAAAATGATTACTCTTCCATTTTGATTTTCCTTACTAAATTCTAACTCTACACCGGTTTCAAACTATACGCACAAGCGCCACCATGGCTGTGGTTCCGTGAAAACGGACGCAACATATTGGGCTCAACAAAGTTGCGTGTTGTTTGTCAACAACATTGCGTCGATCCGCTTGCATGGGCCTAAGAAATTTTTATAATTCAGTTGATTTCTAACTTGGACAAGCAAGCAAGTTAGTCCTCTTACTTTTTGGTTATATAGCTACTGATTTCAGGTCAGTTTTTGATTTGAAGTTTTCTTGCTTCGCCGCTTGTCGAATAAATTTAACCTTGTCTTGACTCTTGGTGCTTTTTAAGTTTTTTTTTTGTTCACGCTAAGAATTCTCAGCCGTTCAAGTTCCTCTTCTGGTAACAGAGGAAACCCTCTACTTTTGTTATTTTGGTTAGTCTCGCTAAAATTCAGAGAAAAATATGGCAAATCTTCATAAAAACTCTGCCATTTTATGAAAATCAAATCTGAAGCGCAATGCGACTGTCGTGCCCAAGTCACGCCACGATGAGACGCGGTAAGCTTGCATTGCGCTGATTGGCTGATTCCTTCTTTTCTTGAGTTTGACCATATCTCCAACTAATCATAAGCCGGGCAAAAGTTTTAACCAACCACCTAATAATCTATATAACTATTCACAAAATTGCGACAGTGACATGATTCCAGACGATATCGTAGACAATTTGGAATCAGCTTCAAACATAAAACTGTCATCAGGGTCAAAACATTGTATCGCGTCATAGAATATTCGCAGACCAACCGTCCAGAGGGAACCAAAAAGAACGTTTTTCAGCATATTTCAAAGCCTGTAGAGATGTCAGGTTTTACCCAATAGACGTAACTCTGAAGTCAAACGAAAGCTTGGAATAGTAGTTTTTAATGATAATAGTTTCAGTACAGGGGTGATATGCACTTTAAGCTTTGTTCAACTTCCCGAATTTGTGTTTTGTGACTATAGGAAGTAAGTTGCTCCCGCGTGCAACTCGCGAGGTCGGTCCCGTTTTTGCATTTGCCGACTAGTTTATGCGAATGATCATCCAACTCTGAAACGAGGACACAGCATGGACAGCATGTTCCTCATTTGGCACCAAATTTGCTCACTAAAAATGCAGGAAGTCACACTTCGTGGAAATTAATTTTCAAATTTTTCCCGGGGGGGGGGCGTTCCCCCGGACCCCTTAGAGATGTCACACGGCCAGCAATTCTTCAACCTTGGCATCTCTGTATTCGGAAGGGAAGAAAATGAAGTGACACAAGCAGTTTTTAAAAAAATCCCGCCAAAACATATCTTTTGAGCGTGTGCGGTGACTGCGGTCTCCCAAGCGCGGGAAAAGACTGGTGCATACGGGTGTTCATGCACGAACAAAGTTTCTTATGTCGAAAGAACTTTGTAAAAATAACATAGCGCAGACATCAAAGAAAGTGAATAAAGAAAAGAAAGAAACATAACAAATTACAATGATAAAGTCTCTGCAATTTTTACAGAATTTCAGTTACTATTTAACAAAGTAAAAATAAAATAAAAAATAAGTACACGAGAAAAAAAACTGGATAATCTTAATAAAAAATGAAACTGAAAAGAAACAGAAACGAAATGAACCACCGTGTCACCAAGTAACTGTCGATGACTTGCCATTTCCACATGAATAGGAAAAGATTCTTATCATATTTTCGCCTTCTTTTTCAAAATTTAGTTGAAATTTTTTAGTTTTCGTTAAAAGCCGAAAGAGAAATAGGTTCGCTTTACCATTTGCAAAAGTAAACTTTTATTTAAAGAAAGAATAAGCCAGCTAAGGTCTTGAGATTTTATTTGGGGTTTAAACCACTTTTTGTTTGCCGAAAGCTTGTTCGATGAAGCAACTGAAGTTTTGCCAAAAGCACTTGGTTTGTTGGCATGAAATAACTTTTATTACTATTATCATTATTATTGTTGTTATTATTATTTTTATTATTATCATTAATATTGTTTATATTATAATTATTGTTATTATTATTATTATTATTATTATTATTATTGTTGTTATTGTTATTGTCATTTAAATTCTTCATTGTTTTTTTTAATTTTTATCATAAAGATCTTTCCCCTGAAAAGTATCCGCTTGTAGATGTCTTTTTTAAAAATTGTCCATACACTGCCAATATTATGGGAATGGAACGTGTTGGACTTGTTTCGAAATACCTGATGTATCTGTTTATCTCAAACAAATAGCCGTGTTTTCATTTGAAGTTTAAAAATAAGCAAGTGATAATTTAGTAGTACAGGTATATCCCATGTTTTTTCAGCAATTTAAAGTTCGACTTTGGGCTTTCGAGCAGTTGCAATGGTTGCGAACATAAAAGGCGACTTTTTTCGTGTTAAGGTCAGTTAAAAAATATCCAAGTTTGTTATTAGCAACTTTCAAAAATCCAGTGATGAAGGGTGCTTTTAATCCCGAATAAAATGTAACACAATTGCTCAAAATGAGCCAATGATCTCGCGCTTAGCATGTTCTTATATATAAGTACATATTCGAGACTTTTTGAGTCATACACTTGCTTTATATCCGAAAACAAAAAAAGTCAATGTGCTGGAAAAATCAGTGAGAGCGCTGATGATATACCAGGATATTTTTGGGTAGTCTAATAAAAACGTTTAAAACAATATTTCAAGTTTGTCGTGATAGGTTTTTGTAATTTTTCCCAGTATTTGAGATCATTGACCTGTAAATGTAATGAGCGAGAAACATTAGGGGTCACCACTCTTTTTTAGGAGATAATGCGCAAAATATTGCTAAAAAGGCCATTTTTGCTCATCTTTCGAGTGAAGCCTAGGGCAATTTTGTTAAAAAAAATGGGCAAATAAGTAAAATCGAACAAGTTTTTGTCTTTCGGATTAATTTTACCAATTATCAAATTAACTGTATAACAATTGTCAAGGAACAACAAAAAATCTCTCAAAAATTACAATTTTACTTTCATGTAGAACAGAGCAGCGCAATGCAAAACAGTGGAATAACCTTAATAAAAACTCTCTCGAAACAACCAGCTGTTTTCTGAAATTAATTAACACCGTTTAACAAAATGGAATCACCTAGTTCTGTATTTCTCACTTACTCCGCAGTTGCGGGCAGTTATTACACCAGCTACAAGTCGTTCCTCTTCACTCTCTACAACACTAACGGCTACCGACCGCAGAAGTTGACACAACGACATTCCTCCGGTGCCATCTATAGCGGGAGTGGCTACGCTCCCACATTTGGCGGTGGTCATGACTTGTACATCAGAGATCACGCCAACACCAACACCGGCTCGTACACCTACATGGGAAACACCTACTACGCTCCTTACGGCTGTTGGAACGGTGGGTCCCACTGCTCCGTGTTCGCGGGGAGCTACAGCTCCTTCACTCTCTCGGACATCGAAGTTTTCTACGAAACCACCTGAGGTTGTCGAGAAACATCTTGTGGATGGACGACTGCGTTAACTTCATTAGCTCAAGCATTTGTTTAGGCAATCCATCAAACAAAATGTTTGTTTTCACTTGTTAATCTATAAACTTAGTATCTAAAATGCATTCTTAATGGCTGGAAATGCTTTTTGCTAGCAACAACGACGATATTTTAATTAAAACTTGCTATAACAGTAAATTTTATACAATTGGTTTAGTCTGAACATAGCTAGAGGCTAACTAGAGCTAGTCGAGGCAGACTAAAATTTCGTCAGTTTGTTATAAGGAACGATAAATACTTAAGTACACAAAAATGTGTGGAAAAACTGCATAGGCAGAAGGGTCGAGTCGAAAAGGAGTGAAAACTAACAAGTAGAGATAAGCTACTCTTAGGTGCATGGCTACGAAAACTGTCATTATTGAAAAAGTTTGGACCCTGATTTCAAAATAGTTTCGTTTAACACGTAGATGTGTAAGCAGGGCTGACTGAACTGCTTTTTGAAAGACCTTTTTTGATAAATTCTTAATATGAATAGGTGTCTTGTTCCATTGACGTACGCCAACACGTGAAAAAAAAAGACGTGAATACTTGGACTAATAATTGTCACTTGAAATTGATCTTGTATGATAATTATGTATATCTAGAGCGACAACAGGAAAGGGGGCTTGCCGGGAACGAACTCGTGTCTAGCTACATTAGGCTGCCGGTGCACCCTTTTCCTGTTGATGCGCTTTATATCTTTGAATCTACTGTACAATTTACTAATGTTGGTAGGAGCAAAGTTGTAGGTTACATCGTACATTAATTGAAATATTTACCACCGCTTTTGGCCTAGTCCCCAGAAGGCAGCGAAGAGCGAAGAACAAACGGTGGCAGAACTGGGCCAGTGTTACACACTTTTTTATAAGAAAAAACTTTATGAGAACACCCTGGCTGAGATTTGCCCGAAAATTAAGAACAAGCTAAGAACAAGCTAAGAACAAGCTAAGAACAAGCTAAGAACAAGCTAAGAACAAGCTAAGAACAAGCTAAGAACAAGCTAAAAACAACCACCAGGCTGAAATTTGGATCAGAAAAATTTAAGAAATTTGTTTAATCCTTTGACAAATATTTAGAATACCACCAAATACGTCTTTTCCAATTAATATTATTGGTCTACCACTGTTATTCTCTCCCGACCAAAAAAGAAGAAAACGAGCAGCCTTTAGCAAACGCTCAAACAAACAAATTATGGTCGCTTTCCTTTTGTGTGCTCTGGCTGGGCCGACCAGTAGTTCATCAATAGAACGCACGAGTAAACTACTCTGCCTAATCAAATCACCCCACCTTCGGATCTGGCTTCCTTGTCTTCCAATTGTTTTGAGGGAAAACTTAATGAAATACCTCACATCCAGCCCGCCTCTCCCTCCCCCTGGGAGATTGTATTGATAGGTTCATTTTTAACGTAGTTTACTTAGGTAGCTTAACATTTGTCCTGTCTAGTACAGACTGGTTCTGGCCAGTTTAATGGAAAGGTCCGAGGGCAAGACGGCGCTATCGTTGAACATCGGACCCCATGAACTCTTCTGACCCGACATAAGCTTATCGGACCCGATCAGTTAACTCTTCGGCCCGACAAGATTTCCTCGTCCCGATATTAACTCATCGGGCCCGATCGATTGTACTAAAACCCTATCGGGACAGACAGCACATTATAATCCATCGGACCCGTTATTGATGTAACGCATCACACAGAGTTCCAGTCAAGTTTCTGTGATGCAGTGTTGTTTGCCGCTCTCCCTCTGTAGCCTTGTTGTGATCCGTCATTGTTACATAATTTATCACAAAAGCTCATACAGTTGAAAAACCAAAGTGCTCTCCTTTTTTTCAGTATGGCCGATCCGACCAGTCAACTGTTAAACATAACTCGCGAATTTTGGCCAGAATGGCCCTGCACATGGAGATAGGTACATTGATCACGATGTATGTTTTATTCCATTTTTTTAACCATGAACAAAATTGGTTATTCAAAAGAATTATTATCATGCCCGATTTATTGCCTGGTTTTATAGATCTTGTTCTTAAAATAAATGCAGTTTCAGTTGGCGTTGTTTAGCAGTGATGTTTTCTGTGCAGAGCCGAAACGGGCATCGTGAGAAGACCGCCCGCGAGTATCATTAAAAAGAATATGTTGTCTTACTTAAGAGGGTTATACAGCACATTTTCCCTGGTGCTTGCCGGGACAGTTTACGGAAACTCAGCAAAACTCAACCAAGAATTAATTGTTAGTATGGCGCAGAAACTCTCGATATGTGCTATGTGCAATCCAGGTATTTTGAGTTGAAAGGTGTTTTTATTCGACCCATATTAAATTTGTTTTCAGAGTTCAAAAATACCAAATTATAGTTGGTCTCGGATTTTCAGTCTCGGATTTAAGTTAGTCTTGGATTTTTTTAAGTTGAATAACTTTCCCCCAGTCGCTTTAATCAAACCCTTCTTGCACTTGCAACCTACTTTTGACCCACAGGCCCAATCGAAAGCTAAGCATAATGGAATGCATTGAGCACTACAAATACTTCTGAGCGCAGGGGGTGGGGTGAAAAAGAGTGAATACCCGAAACTCAACAGCATAAAGTTGAATATCTTCTCTCAAAAAGCTTCAATCAAACCCTTATTGCACTTTCAACCTTCTTTTGACTCACAGACCCGGCCCCATCGCAAGCATAATGGCGTACATTGCTACAGTTTCTTTTAAACGCAGGGGGTGGGGTGAAAAAGACTTTATATCCAAAACTAAACAGCAAAAAGTTAAATAACTTCTCTTACAAAAATCTTTGAATAACCCTTATAGCACTTGCAAGCTTCTTTTAACTGACACACCCTATCGCAAGCATAATGGAGTGCATTGCTACAAGTAGTTGTAAATGTAGGGGGGGTGAGGTGAAAATGACTAAACTATCAGGAACTCAGCAGCATAAAGTTGAATAACTTCTCTTAAAGTATTTAGCACTTTAGTCCCTCCCTACCCCACCCCCTGCGTTTACATACATTTGTAGCAATGCACTTTGTTCTACTTGCAAAGGGGACTGTATTCCAAGGATGCAACAATGTGCAATAACGGTTTCAAATTGACATTGAAGCATTTTGCCATTTATAGCTTTTTGATATAGCAGTTGAACGTTTACATTCATCTATTTTTTCCCGTTGTGCGACCACTAGGGCCTGGCACGGAATCCGTGACCACTAGGGTCTGGGTACGAGTTCAATGCACTTGGGAGCAATGCAAATCGTCACTTTGAAAACAAGAAGAAGTCATCGAGTACGAGTAGGTACGTTTTTAAATTTTGAAACTTAAGAGTGTTTTCAGAAGGTACGTAACCATCTGGCTTCAGCTATTGGCAAGTTTGCTAGCAACTCGTAAAATGTACCGAGCCTTGTTTGCAGAAATCATATTAGTTTTGACGTTCTTGCCCGGTTTGTTTGTAACTGGAACACGCAGCGAGAAAGAACTCCAGAAGCGCGCGCTCGAGCCACAAGTCGCGGTGAATGTTTAGCCCTTTGTTTTTGGCTACTGATGTTTTAATACACTAAAAGCTCCTTCATCAGTTCATGATGTCGGGTATCTTTAATGCTTGTTCTTGTACTCTTTACTTCACTGAACTCACGCAGTAACAAAATAAAATTAAAAACAAATCCCTTCCACTGCCTTCTCGATTGATAGTGACGCATGATTTTGAGTATGCAAGGTGCGTACTGCAACGTTTTTTCCGGTGTCAAATGCCCGGGGGTCGGGATCTGAACAAGTTTCCGTATCGGTGCTTTAACCAACCTTACCTATAAGTATCATAGCTAAGTGATGTATCCTGCCAAATACTCAAACTAGGTTAGAAAAAGTACCTACAACAGGTAATAAAAAGGCCCTAAAAATTGTCTAAACCACTTGCCAGTTAGAAAAAAATCTTGCTCTGAACCAGTTTTTCCACTCCTCCCCCTTTAAAGTCAAATGGTCCACCCTGAAAGCGCAAGACCCTTTAGCCATAGAATGTGTGACTCTGGCGAGAGACAAAGTTCACCTTCAGTTGATTAAAAATAGCTCTGCACTTAGTAGTGTTTCGTGAAAGTTATACAGCGGCAACTGTCTGAATTCTTTGAAAAACTCTCATACCTCGACAACCATGGGGACACATACCGAAAATCACGCACCACAATTTTCAAACTCAATTGTCTGGCAATAGGAACAAGCTTTGAGAAGATATAGTTGCCTACTGTAAATATTGGCCGCAAAGGAGCTGCTTTGTTTCCGAGTGTCCAAAAGCGTCGTTCGTTTGAGCAATTACGTCATAACTCCAAAAAACAAGCTAAAAGGAAACACTCTTTAGTGAAGTGAAGCATTGATGTTCAGTTACACGGTTTGCCAGGCAGAAAATTTGCAGCAAATTATACAGATGTTGTAAAGGGTTAAGAGATACACACTGATTCATGTTCTACAGAACTTTGATAGTTTATCACTATAACAAATGCGTTTCATGATAAAACATGTCAGAAACTTCCAACTGGGTTATACAGTTTACTCAACGAACATGATTTTGCTGTAACAACGCTTAATGTCTACGGATGGTTGCTAAAGGCATGTTTTATCTCATTCTAAGATTGCACATCTGCAGCAGAAGACTCTAATGCATTTTTATTTTATTTTCTGTACCCTTATTTCAACTCCTATTTATAGTGATACACAACTTGCACCGACCACGTACAAGCTTCTTTTGGTTACAGTATACTGAAGATAATAAAACCTGAAAAAGTTGTCACTTTGTTCAATACTATGAGAAGAAAGTCTAGCAATTGAGTGCATTTTCTACTCAGTATCTTTTTCTGGAATTCGTTAACTACCAGCATAACCTACAGCTTCAATTTAGAACCAACCTTGTTTCAGTTGGTTTCTTTGTTATTAGTATCACAATATTACTCTCGATCAAAACTAGAGGGAGCTGCGCACTGGCATTTGAGTATTTTTAATTCTAACGGCTGCCCGCGCAGTTCGCGGACTCAATATTGTTATATATTTCCTTGAACAGTACTGCCTGATAGTTTTTGTCCTAAGTAGTTTCGTAGAACACTTCGATATTTGACACTGTAAATGAACTATAACTTCCGGCCAACACGGAGCAATTGGACCAACCGGAAGTTGAACAACCGTTGGGAGCGTAGTAGGTGTGTCCCATGTTAGCCGGTGTAGTAGTTGGCGTAACTTCTAATGTACAGGTCGTGACCGCCACCGAATGTGGGACCGTAGGCGCCGCCACTGTACGTTGCGTAGCCGTAACGGCCGTAGTAGCGGTAAAACCCAAGCTTTTGAGGCTGGTAACCATTGGTGTTGTAAAGGGTGAACAGAAATGACTTGTAGCTTGTGAAGTAACAAGTGGCAGCTGCAAATTAGCAACAAGATTTAATATAAATGATAAAGTGAACGAACTTATGAGAATATTTACTGACTAATATGTGCTTTCCTTGTTACACAGTAATACTTTGTCAAAGTAAAGGAAAACGTATGTAACTATGAAGCGTGACAACAGGAAAAGGGTCTACTGAATCAAGTCAGAGAGACTAAAAATTACTCGTTGGTTTTCTCCAAGTTTCAAGTTATTAAAAGGTGCTAGTTCAATAATCTTTTCACCACATGCAAACTAGGATAGTATTTCAAGAGAAAAGTTAAGAAAAGGAAGCGAGAATTGAACTGAGCGAAATGCCGTTTGAAGTTTTTTTGTCACTGAATCTTCAATCTTCGGATATTCAAAACATTTGGTGATCATGATGGCTTTTCTTCTCCGTCTTATTTTTGGCTTGAAATAGCGACAAAAACGGCAAAAACGAAAATTATCGTTACTGCAGTTTTCAGCAATTTGTCAGTGCTTTGGACAACGTTCTATGTACTGTGTATTTAACCCTATAAGGCGTCAAATCAAAAAAGATACACGAAGGCATTAGGGGGATAAATCGAACACACTCCCCCCCCCCCCCCTACTTCACTTTAGACAACTTTCATCTGATTGATCTGATATTTGGTATATATAAATATTTTTTTTACTTTCAATTTATTGAAACCACGTGGTGTTTAATTGGTTTCCATGGCAACCACAGCAATAAATGACGTCACTGCGGCCGCCATCTCGGATTTTCAAATTTTCAGATTTTCGAATTGAACACTGTGAAAGTGGTTAAGACACTACATTCAGCGATTGGAATATACAGAAGTGCAAGGTTAAATGTAAAGTTGTCAGTATTAACGCAAAAGCTTCACTTCTAAATCTTCTCTCGTTGCCCTTACTTACTCTCAACACTTCTTGTCTCTTTGTTATCACTCACTCATTCAGCACTTCTTGTCTCATTTTCTTACTCTCTCTCTAAAGTCTTCTCGTCTCATCATCTTTATTCACTCTATAAACATCTCTAGTCCCTTTGTTCTCACTCAATTTTCTAAACACTCAATGTCTCTTTGCTCTCAGTCACTCTCTCAACTCTTCTTGATATGTCTAATTACGTCTCGAGGGTAGAATCACATCTGCTCGACACACATTTTCGCACATTCATGAATTACACGTCTTTTTATAAGAAGCTGCAAGCTTTGGTCGAGCCTCATTGTTCTTAACTTTTTAGGAAACTTCAGCCTCAATTGTTCTTAAGCTATTCTTATTTCTAAAAAAATCTTATAAGAACAATACCAGTAAGAAATAACTCTTAAATTGTTAAAATATTCCCTATTTACCTACCTAACTTGTGACCATCAAGCCGAATAAACCGCAGTGGATGTTTAATCGATCCAAACATTATTTTGGAGCATTTTAACACTCGATACAGTCGAGTTTTAGGAAAATAATAGAACTTTAAAAAAAATGTAAACTTTCCATTTTTGATTCAAAATCTCAGCGTGGATTGTTTATATGTTCTTCTTAATTTTTGGCGAAAGTTAATTTTGACGTTGTCCTTACAAAAGTGTTCTTAAAAAAAAGTGTGTAAAAGATCAACAAGAACTTACAGCTCAGTAAAAATATTGCGAAAACATTAACAATTTCAACGGAAGTAAGACAGTATTTTTTGGTAGAGCTCATTTTGTCCCTTACAATACTTATTTGCTACTTCCCAGTCTGTCACGGTAGGCGTCCGCCATCTTGAGGCGGACGTTAAAAAATCGCCTGATACACTGATGACGTTTATCTATTACTAGCAAAATTGCTTGTTTAGTTTTATCTTCGAGTTCATTAGGTTATCAATCTTTTATACAGTAGCTTCAGCAGAACTATCTCTCAAGTTGTTTTCTACAACAAGAAAGTGTACTATTTTATGTATCAATGCAGTGTAAAATATTCTATTTGCAATTTTGATAGGCAACTGAAATTAAAGTTACCTTAAAAAACTCATAACAAGATTGACATTAACTCTGGAAAACAGGTGTGATAGAATTTGGCTTGACAAAATATAGTGTTGATGTAATAAAATTGTAACTAGCCAAAGAGCAGTGTCTTTGTGGACCATCAAGTTGTGACTCATTAAAGTCTCAGTTGCTTGCGATAAGCCTTTTCAAATATTTAGCCAGAGCAAAACTGAAACATGTTGTACATATTTCAAAACAATAAACTTCAATTAAAAAGGGGAACAGCTGTTTTGAATTCTCCTTCTGTGAGTCCAACAAGACCACACCCTCAGGAAAATATTTAATAGAAATACACTGAAAATCAGCTACAGTTGTATGAACAGTGTAAAACAA